>CAUYPK010153792.1:0-25000 GCA_963574355.1 Loris lydekkerianus | reverse complement strand
AATTTGAAAGTTCAACAAAGGCGATTCTTAGCTTTGTGTGTAGGGGTAGAGTGAGCCCCTACGTAGTTGGCACTTGATACAATAAATACATTTGTACAAAACCCAGGCTGAAAAACATTAGCTATATACAAAAGAAAAAATGCATCTTGCTCCATTTGAGTAGGGCGAGATACACATATTTTTTTCTCTTGTACATAGCTAATGTTTATTGAGCCTGGATTTTACCTAACCCCAGAGAAAACATTCCACATCACAAAGTCTCAAAGCTGCAGATGCTGGCACAATGTGGAGAGAAGTGAACACTTTTTCCACTGCTAGTGGGACTGAAAACTAATACAACCTTTTTGGAAGGAAGTACGGAGAATCCTCAACGAACTCAAACTAAACTTCCCATTTGACCCTGCAATCCCATTACTAGGCATCTACCTAGAAGAAAAAAAAAATCATTTTATCAGAAAGACATTTGTAGTAGATTGTTCATCACAACTCAATTTACAGTCACCAAAATGTGGAAACAACCTAAATGCCCACCAACCCAGGAATGGATTAAAAAGCTTGGTATATGTACGCCATGGAATACTATTCAGCCATTAAAAAAAGAGGGAGACTTTACATCTTTTGTATTAACCTGAATGAAGTTGAAGCACATTCTTCTCAGTAAAGCGTCACAAGAATGGAGAAGCAAGAATCCAATGTACTCTATTCTAATATGAAGGCAGTAGATGATCTGGGGGTAGGAGCATGAGGGAGCAGAGAGAGGGGCGAGGGAGCGGAGGAGGAGGGGAATGAGGGATCATGGTGTGTGACACACCTCTTGGGGGCAGGACATAATTATAGGAGTTACTTTATCTAACAAATGCAATCAGTGTAACCTAATTCTTGGTACCCTATGTGAATCCCACCCAATAAAAGAAAAAAAAAAAAGATCTTAATGTGACATATCCAACCTCTGCATTTTCTTGTGTAAACAGCAGTTCACCTGTTCCCAGAGAATTTGGGTATAACTAAGTTTCCCCGCAGATTTCCCACAGAACGTTGCTCCCTGACGTTGAGGAGAGTATGGGACCTCTTTGCAAAGCTGAAGTCTATTATTTCAAGGGCATTCTAAAGTTAACAAAGAAAATTGGCTAAGTGAATGGCATTGTTTTGAAAAAAGGGTATGTTCATCACAGAATTAGGTGTGGGGAAACCACAGGGAGAATGTGTCCATCAAAGTGGGATTGGAGGATGCTACACAATGGAACGTGAGTAAATAGTTCTCACATTTGAACACCTCCCAGTAGTCCAAACATATCTCCGCCTATGCAAAGAGGGCCATGCTTGTAATAGTTCTATTACAAGAATGGTGAAACTGAAATGCGAGTATTAAAAATGCAAGAATTTAAGGAATTTTTTAGTTTTAAACAATAATATATAGTATATGTGCCTTTTCAAAAAAAATTGTACACTTCAGTTTTTAAAAATTTCCTTGGTTGCATGAAGTAAAATTCAAGCAGCTTGTGCACATAAAGCTTTTAGATGTTATCTACATATTAGTTACAACAAATGTCTTGTCTGAAGACTCACACGAGATGGTACCATTGTGCATACCAGGAAGGTCACCAGCCCTCTCTAATAGCGGCTTGTGTGTGGAATACTAAAGCCACGACACAAACTGACGTGATTCGGGACACTGCTGTTCTATTTTCAACTCGTTCTGTGGTTCATAAATAGAGCTATGGTCATGGAGGCGAGGTAGGATTGCAAAAATCATTTCAGCAATGGGATTCAATTAAATTAAGAACAAAACAAATCCCATACTCAATACCAAATTTATCCCCCAAACAAAATTTACACTTTATTAAATTATCGTCTTGAGACTGCGTCTGTCTTCCTATCTAAAGCATGTATATGAGTATATGAGTTTTTCAATATTGTTTCTAAAACAGCCATTTTAAATGGAAAAAATGTATATTATATATGTGTGTATATGTATCTATCTATATATCTATATATATATATTTCCCCAATGTAGAAAACTAATTTTAATAACAAAATTAATGATTATGATTTAATTACAATGTTAGTTAAATACACACAAATGTACAACTATATCTCTATATTCAGTATTCCTTAAATGCAGGTAGGCAACTATATGCAGTGTTTTATTACCTCCCATTCTCTTTTAGTCTGTTAGGTGTTAGTAGTCTAAAATTTTAATGAATATTTTAGGACACCATTTTTAGACACATTTGTTCAGAAACGATAAAGTTTTTCCCTAAGGCTTTTCGTATTTATAGAAAACAACAGGCAACTTCAGATTAATAAAGTGCCTGAAGGACATAACTTTATTGATTTGGGGGAAAGATCAGGTAGAAATGGGGGGCTCCTCACCTGTGGCCTTGGTCGGCAAGTAGGCGGGATAGTGCTGACGAGAGTGACCAACAATTATCAACTGCGTTCTAGTGTAAAAACTTTAATGGGAATTGGAAAATAAAATAAAATGATTTTATTTAAGTTTCCCAAGTATTTCCAGTACACTGAGAACACAACTGAGTCTGCTGAGTTGTATCATTTTCTTTCTTTTTGTCCTTCTCCTGCTATGCTGAATATATTAATAACATGGCTGTTACTAATAGTTGATTTAATGCTATTCTATTTTGTATTTGTTTCTCGGAAACCCAGAAATGTTTGGAATAATATTTTGGTAGTATTTAAACTTGTTTAAAACGTAAAATGTCACACTTAGGTTTTTTAGGTTAGCTAAACCCTATCAAGCTATCACAGGAAGGAGTTCTACAGCACAGTTTTTTAAGTATAAATGCTACGATAATGCTTAAATAGAAACCGTCGCTTCTAAGATTTGAGAGCAATAGGGAATCTCATTAAAATTGCCACTTGAATCACACTACATCTTTATATAACTCTAAATGCTTAGATTCACTGAAAGAGAATTTAATGAGAATAGAGTTCAGGTGAATTCAACACAAATTCTTCTATTTTCAGCGTATAATATCCGATCATTATTATTCTTACAAAAAGCAATTTCACTTGAATAGACTATATGCACAGATTGGGGATGGAAGGCTGCACATTGGGTATGTTATCATTTTTAAAAAATTGGCTCCTATCTGCTAACAAATTCATTAGGATAATGTGAACATATCGACGTTGAGATTATTGAATTAATTTAAATTAGAACTATCAAAAGCATGCATTTTAAATATAATCAGATTTACTTGACTTAGTTAATTTGAATCAAAGTGAATATGTTAATTCTAAAGAATGCATGTGGTCTGAATTTGTGGCCCCCCAGCTTATCACTCTGACAGAGCTAGGTACTTTCTGCTTCACTTTTATATGACTCAATAATCAATAAAACACAATTCCACTCTAAGGCCCAGAACATCGCATCAATAATGTTGACCCAGAACAAAGCTGATGATATGGAGGTCAGGGTCCAGTCAAAGGCATATCGAGTCAGCATTGTCTGGGGACATTGGTTTACTCATCATCTTTTAAATATATGAACCACCCAGTCTATCAAAGGGCTTACAATGCAGTTTTGCATTTTCTGAAACACATAATGTTTTAAATAAAAAGCATCTATTTATTTTCCTTTATGGACCATACTGTATTGTCCTCTGCCAGGTGGAGGATAAAACATTACAAGTTGTTCTGGCTATACTATGATTATTCCAACAAATTTCCTCAAAATTTACTGAGATGATACTATGGCAACCTGTGAAACACTGATGGCCCATGTTGCAGCTATATTGGTTGTCTGGGACACACAGAAAGAAAAATGGAGACTTAGCAAGAATTTTCTTCCCATTTCTACCTTTGAGCATTGTGGATATGAACAATATAAAAATTGGAGGAATATCCCTTGCTCTCAAGAGTTCTAGAGATAAGCCTTGTCATCTCTCTTAGAAATATCTGGGGATTTACTGGTGTCAGTATTTCAATTCTATAAACATTTATTGGCTTCCTACATTGTACCAGGAACTATAGGTAGTATAGTTTTGTGTATATAATTGCCATTTATTAATATATGTTTTATAGATAATATTGATCATAATTTCCACAATACTAATTAATATACTTGGGAAGTCAAAAATAATTAACTAATTATTTACTTCATGTTGTGAGCTCATTATATTCACAGTCACAACACAGGGTAAAGTGGAAGAGAGAATTTGCCTCAATTTATAAAATCAGGGGCTCAATACACATCCATAGACACAACACACATGTGCATTGCCTGTGTAAAAATATAGTAAACATACAAAAATATTTCTTCAAAAGTCTATTCTAGTTTTCAGTTTCTTTTAGCATTTACCCTGGGTAAGTCCTCTGCCAGCTTGCCAGTATGTCTCTCTCTAAGTACTTCCACCTTCTGTGCTTGTAGACCCTGGTTTATTTCCATGCTTATTTTATGTAGTGAGATCTAATTAGAACTTTAAATAACATATCATGTTATAGATAAGGGTCAGTGTTCTAGCAGAAGATATACTCATATCACTGAGTTCATTTCCCTGTGACTGAGATAAGTTATACCTGGTAGGTACCCAATGCTTTTCCTCACGATACATTTTTTTTTTCCTAGGAATTAGCATGAAAAGGAGTGTCTGTTATAAACAAAGTTCTTAAAAAGTAGTTTTACAGCATGATAAACTGTGAGTAACAAGTCACTTGCAAAATCAATCAAGTCTGATTCTTTTCCCTACCATCATTCCTTGGCTTCCTCAGTTTCCTAAGTCATAACATGAGGTGGTTGGAATATACGTCTCCAAAGTGTCTTTGAGCTCTGGCAGCCTAAATTGTGATTATTTGAATCTCATTACTGTCTAATGAGAGGTGAGAGGTGGGTGGGTAAATCCTGACATATGAAGTCCCGTTCCTCTGTGCTAAGATTCCGCCTTCTGTGTAATCTAACAGTCGCACCGTTATTCTGTAAAGATGATTACTTTAAAGAGAGTTGTGCTATATAGTTACATCAGCTGGGTCATTTTCTCACTTGTCATTTAGCAACATCGATGGCAGATTTAGTCAAATTGCAACTGGTTTTTCAAGGACAAAGATGATGTCGTGCACACATAATATTTGGAAGCAATGAGCGATGTATTGTTAATGAACCAAGAGACCTTTTTCTCTTTAGACATAAAATGCACAGCCACATCCTGCTTTTGATCAGTTTGCTGTTTGTGATCTAACGCTTCAGGTGTGAGCTCTTTTTATATGAGCTGTACATCTAAGATTCTCTCCAAGAATACCAAAAGAGTGGAGGGATGGCGGGTGCCTTTGGAAATATCTTTGTCTTTCTTTAGTCCCAAATTCAACTATACAGTGTTTCAACTTATAGTGTTTGCTGTTCCTTTTGCTCTTACCGACCTTATTTTTGGCATTGATTAAGCACAGATATTCTTGAATCAGTTTAATTCACCTCAACTAGAATCAATTGAGTTCAGTTTAATAAATATTAGCTAAATGCTGGAGGAATTATACCAGAAAATGTAGTCTCTAAGAGACTAAGCATTTGGTGTTTGACAAAAGGAAGTGCACTGGTTCAGCAGAAGGAAAGTTCATTGACACAGACTGTGTGGTGAAAAGACCAAATAGAGGAATAAAAGATGAGCTTTTAAACTATGCTACATGGTACAAGAGGATATAGAACTGTGACCAGTCTACATGACAGCCGTATAATGTAGTTTCATTTTAATTATAGAAAATAATTTAACATACATTATTGCTTCTTTTTTTGCAGTTTATGGCCGGTGCTGGGTTTGAACCCGCCACTTCTGGCATATGGGGCCGGCGCCCTACCCCTTTGAGCCACAGGCACCACCCACATTATTGCTTCTTTAACAATTATAATCCTAATGGCAAGAGAAGTAACTGGTCTACAGTTACTTTCGGATGTCTTTCCATTTGGTGTACTTTTCTTCTTTCAGACCATTTCTTCAGTGACTGAACGGTAAAATCACTCTTTTCCTCCCTCAATTTTAAATGATTGTTAAGTATCATATAAAATTTTATTTTGATTATTTTTATCTCATCAATTTGAAAACATGCCATTATTATCTGGCATTATGTTTTGCTGATGAATGCATTTTTGGTTTTCTAATTGTAACCCTTCGTAAATAATCTCTTGCTTCTGGGGGTGCCTTTTTTGACTCTTTTTCTTATGTCACTATGAATGATATTTCTAGGTTTGAATTTCTTTCTACTTAAGATTCATAAATTTGAGGATTCACATAGTTTTATTAACCCCAGAAAATTGTTATCCTCTATGCCTTTTTCTACACTGAGATTTCTTATTCTAGGGACATTGGATGCCCTCATTCCACCTGCCAAGTCTGTAAATCTCTTTTACACATGGTACATTTCTTTATGTACATTTCTTTTCTCTATGAATCTATGTTGACTTTTGAAAATTTTCATCAGGTCTACCTTCTAGTTTATTAACTCTAGATTATTAATTTATAAACCTTTAGCTTTTGGAAAGAAGTTTTGAGAACACTCAGGGGTCTAAAAGTAGATCTGCCATTTGATCCTGCAATTCCTCTTCTAGGTGTATAACCAAAAGACCAAAAATCACTTTCCAACAAAGACATTTACACCAGATTGTTCATTGCTGCTCAATTCATAATTGCCAAGCCATGGAAGAAGCCCAACTGCCCATCG
The DNA here is from genome assembly GCA_963574355.1 of Loris lydekkerianus. Lineage (NCBI taxonomy): Eukaryota > Metazoa > Chordata > Mammalia > Primates > Lorisidae > Loris > Loris lydekkerianus. Next base: position 18,334 of record CAUYPK010153792.1, on the reverse strand, counting down.
AACCATGAATGGATTATTAAATTGTGGTATATGTATACCATGGAATACTATGCAGCAGTAAAAAAGATGGAGACTTTACCTCATTTATGTTTACATGGATGAAACTAGAACATATTCATCTTAGTAAAGTGTCTCAAGAATGGAAGAAAAAGTATCCAATATACTCAGTATCTCTATGAAACCAATTTATAATTACTTACACTTTCTTATGAAAGATAGACCACAAATACAGCCCAAGATGAAGGAGAGAGGTGGAGGGGAAAGATGGGGGAGGAGGAAAGTTCGATAGAGGGAGGGTAAACGGTGGGACCACACCTACGGAGCATATTGCAAGGGTACAAGTCAAATCTATCAATTATAGAACATAAATGTCTTAACAAAATAATTAAATAAAAGAGGGGAAAGCTATATTAATTACTTTGATGTAAATACTCTAAATTGGATATAAAATCAACACATTGCACCCCACAAATGCATTAATGTATTCATGATGTATGTGTATATGACTTAATAAAAGGAAAAAAAGCTTTCAGCTTTATTAATTTATAAAACTTTCAGGTTTTTAAAAGTTCAATATATCTGGTGGCACCTGTGGCTCAGTGAGTAAGGCGCCGGCCCCATATACTGAGGGTGGCAGGTTTGACCTGGCCCCGGCCAAACTGCAACATAAATAGCTGGGCATTGTGGCGGGCACCTATAGTCCCAGCTACTTGGGAGGCTGAGGCCGGAGAATCGCCTAAGCCCAAGAGCTGCAGGTTGCTGTGAGATGTGATGGCACAGCACACTACCGAGGGCGACAAAGTGAGACTCTGTCTCTTAAAAAAAAAAAGTTCAATATGTCCCATTATTTGAAATTTTAATTTTCATGAATGTTTTTATTTTTAAAAGTTTTAGTTTTTGTGAAATATTTGCTATTTTTATGTACTCTATTTCTTATACTTTTGAATCTCTGTTTTAAACATTTTAAAGGGTTTTGTACTGTCAGATTACACTATTTACTAAATTTCTTGTCATAGCTGCTGTCTCTTTAGATGCCTTAAGTCCTCATGTATTTTGTATTTTTCACACATGTGTTCAGATGTCTTGGGAAGAAGGAAGTTCCTGAATTCTTAGTTATTTCAGTAAACAAGCTCAATGTTTAATGCTAATAATATCACAGTAAACCAAGTCTTATGCAAAAAAGAAAACAGGAAGTTTTTGTAGTGATAATGTAGTCTGAAAAGTCCTATTCAATGGGAACTTAAAGGGAGTTTCCAAGGAATAAAGATAGAGAAAATTACTTAGAAGATTCATGGAAGGATCTGAGTTATGAATGAAAGGGAATGCCGTCAAACATTGAATAGCCTGACCATACTTCTGATCTATTAAAAGGACTTCTATTTCAGAAATGTATGTTAAATATAACAGATCCATAAATACATCTCTCTCTCACTGAACATTGCAATTGATATAAATTTTTCTTAGGGCCAGTAATATCACAGCACAGACATTATCATAACTGCTTCAGCAATGAATGCAAAAGATCCATGATACACGTGACTAGGTTGAATGCCCCATGCCAAGCCGTTTGAGCCCCCATTCGTCTCCCCTTCTGCAAATATTTTGTGTGCTCAGGAACAGTTTTGACTCATATTTAGCAGCAGTTCTGCAAGTGCTGGTGGTGGAATTGCCAAGGATGAGTATGAAATGTAAAGATGAAAATGTGATTTTTTTATCTCGAAGTCTCTTGATTTCTTTGAGTTATTTTTTGATTTTTTTAAAATGGGATTTATGAGTAATGTAATCTCTGAATTCTTCTTTTTAGATGTTATATTTTTAGTTCTATACTTTGCATTTTATATACCCTCATTCTCTGTGAAATTCCCCATCTTTTTATACATTTCCACAGCTTTTCTTTATGTCCTTGGACATGTTAGTCACAGTTATTTTAAAATACTTGTTAGACAACTTGTATGTAAAGATCATCTGTGGATCCATTTATGTTGCCTATTTTTTTGAATCTTGTATTTTAGTCATATGTTCCAGGCTTTTCATATATCCACTAAGTTTTGCTTGAAGTTGTGTACAAAAATATAAAGGCGCCATATGACATTATTTTCCATAGAGTAGATTTACCTTTAATATGCTACATATAGTGTATTGACTAATAAAGTTAAACCAAGGACGAAGCTGAGTACAATCGGGATTGTGATCTTGTTAAGGCTTCTTTACCTCCGGTTTACGAACGGTTCCATCAATAGTCTGGTGTATTATCCGCAGTCTCTCCTTGTAACATATTTTATACTCTGATTATTTGTCTCTTGAGACTACTGGAGGAGAAGTGTTATTTTTCAGAGACCTCCTTCTCAAAATTTTAAACTTTCCTTTATGCACACAGTCCCAGAATTCAACAAATATCTTGAGAAAAAAATATGCCATTTGGGGTTTCACTCACCATAATGGCATATCCCTACAAATGCAAAGCCTGGAATTGCAATCTGCTGTTTGACCCCTCGTTAGAAAATACCCCTGCAAGTGAATAAAATCTGCTGCATAATTCAGTTCATTGTTTCAAGATTCCCCCTTTTGAAATCTCAGCCTCTTTAGTTATTATCTCAGCAACCCTCTGCCTCGTTCTAAAAGTGACTTGTGCTAATTTGATTTCCAGGATTTTTCTGAAATATGCTGGTTATAATTCCATTCCACAGAGAAGGGGAGATCCGGGCTGTGTATTCTTGCATATATGTAATTTTCATTGGGTGTATCTTAGAGTCCATTTTCCTTCTCCCAGTAGCGTACAGATGCTACTCTGGTGGTTTCTACTTACCAGTGAAACAACTATGAGATTGACACTGGTTTGATTATCTATTCACTACAAGCAATTTAATCCTTCAGCCTGGAAGCTTGCAAGATTTTCTATCTTAGATATAAGGGCTTTTCCTGAGTATGCCTAGATGTATAATATTCAGCCCCCATCATTTCTTAGACCTTAATAAGCCTTTTAATATTTTCAGAGTAATTCTCTTCTGAATTTAATAAATTATAATATGTTTAATTATTACTCTTGTCCTTTTTTTTTTTTTTTTTTTTTTTTTGAGACAGAGTCTCACTTTGTTGACCTTGGTAGAGTGCCTTGGAATCACAGCTCATGCAACCTCAAACTGTTGGGCTCAAGCGATTGTCTTGCCTCAGCCTCCCAAGTAGCTGGAACTAAAGGCACCTGCCAGAATGTCCAGCAATTTTTAGAGAGGAGGTCTTGCTCTGGTTCAGGCTGGTCTCGAAGCTATAAGGTCAGGTGATCCACCTGACTCGGCCTCCCAGAGTGCAGGGATTACAGGTGTGAGCCACCACACCTGGTCCCTAATCTTCTCCTTTTAAGCTTTTCCTTTTTTCTTTCTGGACATCCCATTATTTATCTGCCAGATATTTGGACTTATCTTTCAATTATCTTACTTTTTTTCATTATTAATTCTTAAATTAATGATTAACATTAATCATTGTGCTGTTAAGATATTATTTCTATTTAAACACTGTGGTCACTTCAATGGATCTCTCCAATGTTCATCAATCAGTTCTATAAATATATCTAAAAATATTAAGTCAACATGTATGTCATATTAAAAATGACAGCTATTTATACTATATATTATTCTTGAATCTTTTGAAGTTTTATGTGGAAGAATATTATATAGAGGAATACATATATGAATATAGTACACAAAAATACCCACAAAAGAGTAAAGAATTGCCTTACTGGATAGCTGGGCATACTGTAAAATTACTACAACCAAATATATATGGAATTTTCATAATACAGGTAGAATAAAGAAAATATACCTTTTATGTTTATCTTGAAGGAGATGGAGCTGGAATGTATTGCTCTTAGTAAAGTATCTCAAGAATGGAAAAAAAAAAAGTATCCAATGTACTCAGTACTATTATGAAACCAATATATAATCACTTACACATTCATATAAGTAATAAATACAAATACAGTCCAGAGAAAAGGAGGGGAAAAGGAGAAGACAGAAGAAGAAGGGAGAAGGCAAATGGAGGGAAGGTATTTGGTGGGATCTCACCTAATGTGCACAAGGCAAGGGTACATTTCAAAACTACTAAGAGTATATTATAAATGTCTTACCACAAAAAATAGGCAAGTGATGTAATGGTTATGTTCATCAGTTTGAATAAAGCATTGCACATTGTATATCAAATCATCACATTGTATCCCATAAATATATATAGTTATGATTTAATAAAGATTAAGTTAAAGAAAAGAATATGGACACCAGAAGAAAAAAACAATATTTTGAAAACTTAATAAATTTAAAAAAAGCTATTTTAGCCTATTTTACAAATAAAATGGGTTTGTAAATAAATGACTCAGGAACAATTGGCTATCCATATGGAAAAAATTTGGATCCCAATTTTGCATAATATTTGGAAACAAACTCCAAATTGAATACAAATTTAAATAAAAATATAAACAATGAAAATCCTTTAGAAAATCTTGGAAGATATAAGCAGAGTCTACTGATGAAAGGAAAATATTAAACAAAAATAGAAATCAGAAGCTATAAAGGAAAAGACATTCTATGTGATAATATAAAAAAGTATGTGTGGAAAATTATACTTAAGCAAAGCTGATAGAGAAAACATAGTTTTGGAAAAAATTTTATTGTAAAGGAAAGATGATGAAATATAAATTATTTCCACAATTGATCAAAAACTGGACAAGCAATCCAATAAAAAACTAGTGAAGGGACTTTGAGAGAAAATTAATATAAGAGCATATCTAGTTGTCATAGAAAAAAATACATGACAAATATGCTCATACTTTAATGTAGGGAAGTGAAAAATAAAGCTAGAGTGCCGTAGCATTTTTTTAGTAATCGTGTTTGCCAAAACCAAAAAGAAACACAAGACACACATATTGTTGTTGGGGATACAGGAGAGAGGAATGGTTCATACCATGTTTCTGGTGAAGATGTCAAATTTTAGAACTTTAAAAAAATATTCTATTTAGTTAAGATTGATTTTGCTATTTAGGCTCTTTGCTGGTTCAAAATGAAGCATAGATTTAGTTTTTTTTAGATCTCTGAAATATGACATTGGTATTTTTATGGGGATTGAATTTATTCTGTAAACACTTTAGGGAGGGGTATGGACATTTAAACAATGTTGATTCTACCAATCTATGAGCATGATATGTTTTTCTATTTGTTTTATGTCATGTGTGATTTCTCTCCTCAGTGTTTTGTAGTTCTTTTTGTAGAGATCTTCCATATCACTGGTGAAGTATATTTCTAGGTTTTTTATTTACTTTGTGGCTGTTGTGAATAGTATCACATTACCATACTTCAAACTATGCTACAAGGCTATACTACCTAAAACAGCATGCTGGCAAAAAAAAAAAAAAAAAAGGGGGAGACATAAACCACAGGAACAGGACACAGAACCAGATATAAAGTCATTCAAATACAGCCAATCAACCTTTGACAAAGAAGACAACAAAATACTCTAGGGAAAAGTAGCATTATTTAATAAATGATCCTGGAAAAATTAGATAAACATGGGCAGAAGCATGAAACAAATTCTATATCTCTCACCACTCACAAAAATTAATTCAAGGTGGATAAAAGATTTAAATAGAAGGCATGAAACAATAGGAATCTTAGAAGAAAACGTTGGAAAAAACTCTTCTAGATATCAGTCCAGGAACAGAATTTATGAGGAATACCCCAATTTCAATCAGAGCAACAACAAAATTAAATATATGGGACCTGATTAAACTGAAAATCTTTTGCACAGCTAAGAAGAGAATCAACAGAACAAATAGGCAACATACAAAATGAGAGAAAATATTCACAAGTTGTATATCTGACAAAGTAATAGTAATCAAAATCTCTGAAGAACTCTAGCAAATCAGCAAGAAAAGAAAAAAAAAACAAAACCATTAAATGGTGGGAAAAATACAGTGGGCAAAATGAAGAGAAGTTTGGGCAACGAATGTATGAAAACATGCTTATCATCCCCAATCATCAGGGAAATGCAAATTAAAACCACAATGACATATCACCATATCCCAGTTAGAACTGATTGCTTTTATTAAAAAGTTCAAAAAATAATAGGTGCTACTGTAGATGCAGAGGGAATACTACTATGCTGTTGGTGGGACTGCAAATTAGTACAACCTCTATGGAAAGCAGTAGGGTGACTCCTAAAGGAACTAAAAATAGACCCTACCCTGTGAGCCAGCTGTCTCACTCCTGGGTATTCATTTTACTAAAAGGAAAATAAGTCATTTTTTGAAAAGACACCTGCACTCAAAAGTTTGTTGCATCAAAATTCACAATTGCAAACATATAGATTCAACCCAAGTGTCCATCAGTTCATGAATGAACACAAAATGTGGTATATGTATAAAACTATTCAACCATGAAGAATGATGAATTGAGGACTATTGCAACAATTTAGATGGAACTGGAGACCATTCTTTTAAGTACCCCCAAAATAGAAAAACAAACATCATATATTCTCATTATTAAAGTGAAACTAACCAATGAACATACATGTGCACAGAGGGAAAGAAAAACTCAGTGGAAATCAAGTGGGGAGAGAGGGGAGGAAGGGAAGAGGGGATGGGTGAAAATCTACATAACAGGTACAAGGAACACTATCTTAGTGAGGGACATGCTTATGACCCTGATCAAGCATAACAAATGTGATCCTCGTAAACCTCAAACAATTGCACCCCTGTCATTGAAATAAAAAAGGTTCTCATTATTAAACAATGACTATATTAAAATATATATTACTACGTTAACTAAATGATCTAATTAGAAACCTATTTTGTAGAAATTGAAATACCATGAAATAAATACCATGTATTTCCAAAGATGTTTTTGAAAAATTTTATGCAGTGGCAAAAGAAAACAGAAAACGAAATCACCACAGCCCACAAATTAAACATCCATCAGTGATGAAATCCTTTAAATATATTGTGATTCAATAAGTGTAAGAAATAATATATAGCCATTAAAAATAATGAATGGGATCAAACAAGGTTATTGTGGGGAGATTTCCTCCCGTTATTATTGATGGGGAAAATCAAGATATAGAAAAATAAGTGCAGGTCCCTATTTTTACAAAACAAAAAAGATGATCGTTATTGATAATTATGTATTATTATTTGAGGATGGAAAAAAATGAAGAATTTTATGTAAGGAAAAGGAAAGAACTAATGAAAGAGATTGGTATCCAAGTCAAAAAGAAATAGCAAAGTTAAGCTCGGTGCCTTGTGGCTTAAGCAGCTAAGGCGCCAGGCACATACACCTGGTGGATTTGAATCCAGCCCGGGGCCTGCTAAACAATGATGGCTGCAACCAAAAAATAGCCCGGCATTGTGGCAGGCTCCTGTAGTTCCAGCTACTTGGGAGACGGAGGCAGGAGACTCGCTTGAGCCCAGGAGTTGGACGTTCCTGTAAGCTGTGATGCCACGGCATTCTACCCAGGGCGACAGCTTGAGGCTGTGTCTCAACAATAAAAAGAAATAGCAAAATTAGAATAGAATAAAATTATGTATTTTCTAATCTTGTTTATGGATTTATATAAATTATACTAATGTATATGTGTTATGAAAATGATATAAAATAATAAAAAAATATTCATATGGGAGGATGGAATCTTGTGATATATCTGATAATAAAGATAGATTCTGTATCATGGATTTCCAGAGAAATTAATTTGGTGATTAAAAATGTGGAAGCTCAACTCTCGGTTAACATTACGATGCTTTTCTCTGGGCCGGGCACATTGGCTCATGCCTATAATCCTCGCACTTGGGAGGCCGAGGAGGTGGATTGCCTGAGCTCAGGAGTCCAAGACCAGCCTGAGCAAAGTGAGACCTCATCTGTATAAATAGAAAAACTAGCTGGGCATTGTAGTGAGATGCTATAGTCCCAGCTACTTGGGAAACTGAGGCAAGAGGATCACTTAAGCCCAAAAGTTTGAGCTTGCTGTCAGCTATGGTACACTCAACCCCAGGTCTACTGTCTCAATTAAAAAAAAAAAGAAAAAAAGATGCCTTTCTCAGCTTTATGAACCAAGCTGAAGAGCTAAGAAATTAATAGAGTCCAAATTTTTTGTTATATTCCTTTAGTCATGCCTAAGAAATACAGTTGATTTAAATTTTAAGAATAGGGGATTTACTCAAAGAAGATGTCCTGCCTTTGTTCTGAATGGTAAATTTGATTCTTGGCAATTTTTACACTTCAACTAGCTTTACAGTATGGCCCTATGTGGTTGGATCTGCAGTGAAGTCTATTTTATTTGACAAAAGATAGCTGCAAATTAGATACCAATTAGCTTATTAAAAATTTCCTCCCAAATATGTTTTATTGTTTTTTTTTTATGATTTATAATTTGGGCATTCTCAGGACAATATTGTATGTGGGAGAATGGATAGTAGATATTAGCATAGCTATTCTTCTATCGATTCCTGCCTACACTTTGTCAACGTGTGAAACAATCTATTAGAAATGGCATTGATTATTTTGAAGCTTTTATTGAACTTCCTTGCCCTTTGACTCTGTGGGATAGTAGTTGATTATAGACTAACTTTATAATTTCTATAGCGATACATATTATTGATGACTGTGAATAACTTATCCTTTACTATGACTTTGGAAGTTAGTAGAAACAATTCTTGGATAAATCATAGTAGAACACTTTGATCTCTCTTTTTAATCTTGTACATTACCATCTGATAATATGTTTGGGTAAAACGTGTGAATTTTTTCCTTACAAAGGAAACAGAGAATAAAAAGTAATAATTGGCAATAAGTAAACAACATGGTTTTATTTCATGAACTAGGCATTTTCTTTGCAGACAAATTGTGTTTTTAGTTGCCCAGAAGTTAAAACTTTCTGATCTTCCTCTACAATCAATCACCGAGTCTCGGAAAATTTATTTTCTGTCTTTTATCTGTCCACACCTGTCCAATCGAAATCATTATTGGTGCTTTTCTGACTTCTGAGCTAGGGCTATGACAGTTTAAATTAGATTATATTGTCCTACTACTTAACATCCTTCAGTGATTTCAATTTGCCTCTAGATGAAATCCAAGCTCCTTTTTGATCTTGTTTCAGTCTCTCTCCAACTTTAACTCTTGCTCCTTACAGATACGCCAGACTTCCTTTAATTATGTGAAAGTTTACAGTGGCATGCTATTCCCTCTGCTTAGAAGAATCTCTACCTTCCCTCGGTCGTAACTTGCCCTGGCCAATCTGTGAGGTTATCTATGATTTCTTTAATTAGCTTAACATTTTCTGCAATAATATCCCATAACCCTCTATATTTTCATAGGAAGTATTATAAGAAAATACCAATCATATTATATTACACAAACGTGAATAATATCTGCACCAGTTTTGATACCGAGGTCAAGGTAAACATGGACTGTTTCTATCTTTCGTGTACTGTACCTCGCAATGTCACAATGTACACAATAAAGAAAAAAATCAACAAGCTTTTGAGGCATGAATGACTTAATGACTATATGAGTGAAGAATATGTATATTATTTGCTTAACCCAGATTTTCTAAAATGTAAAGAGATAATTGGAGAACCAACTATTCAGACCACAATTTGCTCTTATCACCTTGCATATTGTTCCATTTTCTGGGAAGTTGTGTTCACTCTATCACAGAAGTTCTATAGGAATTCTCTCTGGGTTCAATAGTAATCATAGCTTTGCTGTCTTTAATGCATTATTTTGCTTTTAGTTATATAGATGTTGTGAATCAAATAATAAATTTTATATATTAACCCAAATCCAGGCCTTATTTTAATTTCTTACTTGTCTCTACCTCATTGTTGAAAGTGTCTCATTGTGCTATACGGTGGATGTTTTCAGAAGCCACATTGAATTCTCTAAGTCATGGGAAATTCAGAATGGGCTGAATGAGGGGTAGAAGGGTGGCAAGTGGGGTGATCATTGACTAAAAAGTGTGAAACTTAACATAGGAGCTCATTAATTTCTCCCAGTCTCAATTCTCAGTTGTCCTTAATTTAGCCTATTTTATTCTTTCCCAGAGCCTCATCTCTCAACTGCCTATGATAGAGAATCACTTAGCTCTTCCAACATCTTAACACATTGTTTACCAGCAATTTTACACAGAATCAAACTATCCATGCTCCTGGGTAACTCCTGACCAGTCAGCAAGGCATTAACTGTGGAACGATGTATGGACTCCCAGGTGAAAATAAAGTAGCTACTTTATTTAAAAAAAACAAACCTGTGATAGTATGTTAAACATTATGAAATGGGGGCCAGGTGTGGTGGCTCACGCCTGTAATCTCAGCACTCTGAGAAGCTGAGGCAGGCAGATCACCTGAGCCCTTGGGTTCGAGACCAGCCTGAGCTAGAGCGAGATTCCTATCTATAAAAATAGCCAAGCATTGTAGCGGGCACCTATAGTCCCAGTTACTCATGAAACTGAGGTAAGAGAAAAGTTAGAGCCCAAGAGTCTGAGGTTGCTGTGAGCTATGACATCATGACACTCTACCGAGGGTGACAAAGTGAGACTCTGTCTCAAAAAATAAATAAATAAATAAATAAATAAAATAAAGTTACAAAGAAAAGGAATAGAAACACAAGTAAGATATTTTTATTCCAATAATCCACAGAAAATCTTTCATATAACCAGTTGTAAAGTTACTTCACTTAGTAGAATTTGTGTACTAGTTTTTATTTCTATCATCTTTTTTGGGTGCCCAAATTGATGCCAAACGCAAGAAGAGTTGTTTAAGAAATACATGGAGACAAATGCCAAGTTGAATGTTAATAATTCAGTCACATTGAATTCTTATCTAAGTATGTTCACATTTTAAACAAGCATATAATGTTAGTAAATATAGGTACATACTAATGATTCCTTTCCATAACTTTCTCTTAAAATTTCTATTTTGTTTTCTAGCACATTGTTAAAATTAGTGTAGCATCGTCCAACTGTGCTACATTTTTAAAATCATTTATTTCCTGGCTTCAGTTTTCTCATTGAAAAAAAAAAAAAAAGAGTAGATAAATTCCCAAGAGTATTCTAGTAAAGAACATATATGATTGGTAAGCCCAGTCACCTGGAAAGTGACTGATTCAGGGATGAGTGCATGTTTATAGAAGGGTCAATCACATATTGACTGAAGTCAATCACTTCAGGTCTAAAAAAGAAAATCATAATAACTTTTTGCCTGTTGATGTCTCTCCTACTGGTAATGGTTCCTTCCACATAGCCAGGTTAGGTGGCCAAAAGTAGCATCAGTGAATTACCCTTACAGCATATACACAGAGAATGACATCTTAGAAATATAGAGAAAGCTCGGGTAATATTGTTAGAGCTTCTAGATCCAGACATGCTTGAAGTCAGATCTATTTGTGGACTTTTAGCTTACATAGAATCAATATATTCCTTATTTGCTTAAGCTAGTTTGAATTATTTCGTTACTTGCCACTCAAAGAGTCAGGATCATTTCAGTCTTCATTGCTATGATTCTATGACTCCTACCAAAAAGACTGCAAATAAAGTCACTCAATAATAAACACAGAAAAATTTCCAGTCATCCTGAATGTTTTTGAATATAAAATAAATAAGAGAATTCTGAGTTTGTGTATTATAGCTCATAGTATGACAAATGGAAAATTATCATGAAATATTATGGCAGAAAAAGCCAATTTGAGTTCCTTTTTTTAGTAAATAATCTCAAAGTGATACATATGTTCAAAGTAAAAAAAAAAAAAAAAGCTAAATGAAAAGACTCATTATTTATTAAAATACATGTCTTTAAGTGTAAGAGTGATGTTCCCCCCTGCTTTTGGGGGAAATCTGCTGCTCACCTAATATACAGTCACAAGAATTTGATTATATCATTTTACCGATTCAAGCCAAGCCTGGCCATGAATACGACTTTGTATAATTTTCTCACTGGAATCATTTCCTGGTGTTATTTGCTAACACGAAATCTTTGTGAAAGTAAGCTTTCACCGAGCATCGAGGCTTACATCAAGTTCTAAATCCAGAGCAAACAAGTTACTGTTCTCAGAACATTTTCTTTGGATTTATAATCAAATAGGTCCACATTGAAACAGCCAAATACCACCGCCCTGAAACAGAAAACTCTTCTTTAAAAATAAAAAGGCAGTTTTTCTTTCTCCAAGTTAAATATGTTCTACTTTTCAGACAGAACTCTTTTTTCGATTTACCCAACACAGATTAACCGTATTTTAAAATTATTTGCAGTTGAGATATGGGAAATTCAAATGTCTTACTATTTCATAGTTTAAAAACTTATATAATATTTGTATATTTAATTTTTTTCGGTTAGTAGGATACCAACTGTTGGCTGAAATGAAATTGTCTTAGAATAGTGGTTTCTTATTCCCAAAAGGTAAAACGCCTTTGTAGTGATTGTATAGGACAAAATGTCCCCGTAACATGTAAATTGATACACACGTTATAGTTTTATAATCAGTGTTCTAACATAACATTTAATATAAATGTGTGTTTAATATAAATCAGTGTTCTATTCATAACATTTAAATATAAACTTGGCTTTCTGAAAGTAGTTTATTCTCATTATTATTCTGTAAATAAAGGTGATAGGAAAGAACTCTGGGAGTCTGTTTTTAGGTAAATCTTTTAAATTTCTGGATGAGTAGTAGTTCAGAACGCAGACTGAGGTATGAGAGTTTGGGGAATCATGTGAATGAAGGTCCGAACTGCTATAGGAAAAAATCTGGAAATGTAAAAAGATATCGTGGAGCAAATTCTGTAGAATCCAAGCACATGCATCATACATTTCCAGCACATCCTATTTTAATTTATTTTTGGCTTATGTAGACCAATCTTAAACTGAAGATGGAACATGAAAAGAAGAACATGGAAAATGATGAATCTGCTTTAAGACATAAAATAGGAATTATGACACAGCCTAGGACATTTACACAAGCACACGTCGTCGTTAATCACACTTGGAGGTGCAGTTGCATATTCAGAAACAATGGCTCTGCTGGTAGTTATGAGGTTATGAAAGTCTCCGTTTGAATTTTCTTGACTTGTTTTTGACATTAACCTTCAGTCCTCCAAGTGCCTGCATGACTCTTATCCTTTATACTCTGGATTGACCCCAAGATGTTAACTTGCATTAGGAGCAGGCCATAAAAATAACTTAACATTTTTGAAAATTAATTTGACAGGAAGATTTTATATGCCACAAATCGCAAATGCCTTAATGGCAAAATCCTTTTTTACTGCTTAGCAATCTTTTCTGTATTTTTCTTTGATAGTTTGTTCCTCAATGTTTTCCTTTCTTATTTTAAATCAAGAAGATGTGAAATAAAGGACAGAGTCTTGATTTACAGATAGAGAACTTTAAGGATCATCCATTCAGAAGTTAAAACTCTGTAATCCTGTATATGTGTATTTTTGTATTTGAATGCACTTTATATTTGAATTAATTACTCAAAGATATTTAGTTCTAGAGACAGCAATGGTAAAAATACCATCAAATTAAAATTTATCTACTGAACATTATTTTCTGTTTTGACTACTAGAACATAAGACCTCAGGGGCTTGTCAACATGAATTTTGTTCTGTTGATGCCACACCCTGGAAAAACAAAATGTAATAATAAATTAGAAATTTTACTCCATATACACATTTAGCAGCTCAAAATAAAGCAAATGAAACTTTAATAATTTCTGTAATGACTAATTTTTTTCTGGAAAAAATTAAATAAGTATGTTTTTATTAGCAGGATATGTTTCTGACAAGGGTCTGTTAACTAGAATCCACAGAGAATGCAAACTAATCAATAGAAGAACAAATAACCCCATTTCCTTGTGGGCAAGAGACTTGAACAGAAGCTTCTCTGAAGACAGGTGCATAGCCTACAAACATACTCATCATCTTTAAGCATCAGAGAAATGCAAATCAAAATCACTTTGAGATATCATCTAACTCCAGTAAGATTAGCCCACATCACAAAATCCCATAACCACAGATGTTGGCGTGGATGTGGAGAGAAAGGAATGCTTCTACACTGCTGGTGGAAATGCAAGCTAATATGACCTTTTTGGAAATAAGTTTGGAGAACACTCATGGAACTAAAAGTAGACCTGCCATTTGATCCTGCAATTCCTCTACTAGGTATAGACCCAGATGATAAAAAATCATCTTACAACAAAGACATTTGCACCAGAATGTTCACTGCAACCCAATTTTAATTGCCAAGTCATGAAAGTAGCCCAAGTGCCCATGGACCCTTGAATGGATTAACAAATTGTGGTATATGTACACCATGGAATACTACGCAGCCATTAAAAGATGGAGACTTCCCATTTTTTATGTTTACCTGAATGAAGCTGGAACATATTCTTCTTAGTAAAGTATTTCAAGAATGGAAGAAAAAGTATGCAATGTACTCAATACTATTATGAAACAAATATATAATCACCTACACTTTCATATGAATGATAAAACTATAGTCTAGAAAGAAAGAGGGAAGAGGAAGGAGAAAGAAAGGGAGGGGGGTAGTCCAGAGGAGGGAGGGCATTTGGTGGGACCTCATCTATTGTGCTCATTGCAATGGTACATTTTAAAACTATTAAGGGTAGAGTAAAAATGTGTTACCACAACAAATAAGTGAGGTGATGGTTATGTTAACAAGTTTTATGTAAGCTTTCCACATTGTATAACAAATTAGCACATTGTACCCCATAAATGCATTAATGTACACAGTTATGATTTAATAAAAAAAATTAAAGAAAACAAATATATGCCTTAATTTGAAATCAGACTTTATGATGTTTGTGTGACTTGGTCCCTTTATGTCAGTAACTTGTCATATCTGAACAAACTCATCTTCTAGAAATATATTTCTTTCACCCTCACATCAAATACATAAGTGAAGTGATTCCTGTTTCTGAAAATGTGTCGTACCGATGATTCTCTTTCAGAATTCTGGACATAAAGTCTGGGTACAAATGGGCATTTACAGTTTCTTCTAGGTATTGTTGCCAGACATACATTACATCTGGCTGTTTCTCACTTAGATTCCTAGACTATATTGGAAGGTGACCCTGTACTATGTCTGTCCTGATGCACATCTCCTGAGGATGCATTTTAATTTAATGCTGTGCTTGGGAAGTTTCAGTGGACACCTTTGAATGTGAGATGCAGCACATTGCTCATTTTTGCGAAGAGCCAGCCAGACGTCTAGGATCCTTCCAATACGGGAAGTGAGTTGAGTTTTCCTACGGCGTAGGGGTCACGCTCCAGCAAAGATCGTCATCATGAGACAGATGGAAATCCTGGGACCCGAAGTGTCACTAAATGATCCACAGCTGCATTGGATTATATTGTGATGCTCCTAAGTGTTGGATTAAGCCTATATCACATCAAACATACAGTGGGAAAGTGAAAAATTCAGCCGGCCAGCCAGATGTTTTTCGTACAATTGGGAAAACATGTCAACATAGGGTGAAACATCTGGACGCTTCAACTATTATTTAAGTGACATCATGAAAAAAGGCATTGGTAGGAATAGCTAATTTAAAATAAGTAAGAACAAAGTTTTTTTAACACTAAGTGGTCACAGTCACTGAGTGCCCTCGTGTTTACACAAAACAGGGTGGAATGTTTAAGTCACACCCCCACGCAGATGTGCTGAGGGGGGGAGCTAAGCAGCTTGTTTATTTTGTCTGGGAGCAACCTTGACGGGGCCTTCTGAGCCTCTAGCAGCTGGTTTGGGGGGATGGAGAGTTAGCATTTAATTTGAGCAGACGTGGCTGGTGGAGCTCTGTTTCTCTTGAACTAGAATTGTTCAGTCTGCCGAGTGCCAGCTTCCCCGTTTCTTTCTCTAAGACTTGCCTGCATGGCTGGAAGTGTGTGTAACTTATGATCCTCAGGGAACAAAAAGGATGTTGAATTCCTTGGGTGTGGCATCTTGCAGGTCCCTGTATCTCACGTACATCCTCAATTCAGACATGGTTGGCAGAACTTGGTCCCTCCTTTCTTTCTTTCTCCTCACTCGGGCTCCTGGTGCCCACGCTTTACCCCAGCCCACCTCCTATCCGGCTCTGTATTCTATCTAGTGTGGACCAAGAGGGCTGTTCTGTAGCTTCTGTGTGCAGATTGTAGTAGCTGCTGACTTCCCAGTTAGGATTCTCAGCTACTGTAGCTTCCAACCATGTTGTCAAAAAATTAAGAGGACTTTAGGAAAGTAAGAAGGAGAGGCAGACTGTGCCTGCTGCCCCAACAGGAATCCAGGTTGGAGAGGGTGAACACACAACACAGTCTCTTTTAAGAGCTGCAAATTGCCCTCTCCCCCCAGCTCAGTGGTTTGGGTGCTGGCCACATGCACTGGGGCTTGTGGGTTCAAATCCGACCTGGGCCTGCTAAACAAATAAACAAACAAACAAAACAAAACAATACACAGGTGTTGTAGCAGACTCTTGTAGTCCTAGCTACTAGGGAGGCTGAGGCAAGAGAATTGCTTGAGCCCAAGACTCGGAGGATGCTGTGACCTGTGACGCCATGGTACTCTTCAGAGGGTGACAAAGTGAGACTCTGTCTCAAACAAACAAACAAAGCACTGCAAATTTCAAGCAGGGCCAGAGCATTTTGCCACTCTCATTGTCATCCTATTTGCCTCCCTGTCTCGCAACTCAGAATTGGAAAATCTGCACACGTGTCTGATTTACTCTATCTTCGCCTCCCCTTCCTTAGCAACATTTCTCAGGCTGAAAAGTTGTGAGTTTGTCTTCTAAGTCATGGCCTCCTTCTTCCAACTTCACAAATGACATCTAGAGATATTTTTGCTACATAAGGGGAGAATTCTGAGTCTAAATCATCTAGGATTAAACAGTGATATGTTAAGGGGTGGCCACAAAAATGTATTTTTAACAGTTCTTGTTAAAACACTCGTGGCTTGAAAGGCTGTTTGCTGAATGCAAAATCCTTTAAGGTCAGATGATGAGTACAATCTGCCTTTCTGTTCCCATTCCTACGATGTCACTTTTTAGTCTGCCTCTTATCTCCTTTTCTCTCCTCCTATGTGTCTTTTAGATGTATTAGACCAACGAAGACATGGGCTCAAGTCATAAGCTTCACTATCAAAATAATCATACTCAAACTTTGAAGGAAAACATTTTGTAACATGAACGGTAAAGATTTACCCCAGCATGTTATCTTGGAACTATTAATAGATAGATGACAAAGTAAAGATCTTTGAAATGTGTAGAACTAATGAGAACTAGAGCATCTGAAAAATTCCTGCAAAACAATAATAAAAATCAGCAACCCTTGTGGTAAAATGGCAAAACATATACACAATGAGCTCCTAGAAAAAGACACTCAAAATAAGGAGGACATGAAAAAACAATCGAAAGTTGTCTAAACTCACTAGCACAAAGATAGACACAATATAACCATGAGATACATGTAATATTAGTTATGCTAGTAAAAATGAAAGTGATCCAAGATTCCACCACTCAGGGCTAGACAGGGCGCCCCCCCAGTCTCTAGGCCCAGGTGAGCTCAGAAGTCAGACCCCCATTTCCAGGCACAAGCAGACTGCCTTTTCGGGACACACCTTCTGGGCTCTAATAAGATCATGAACAAAGCAGCCTGTGATGTTTCTGTGGGTGGTTCCGCCTTGGGTAGGAGCACACACCCTAATCCCTTCTCCGGGATAAAGACTGTAAAGGACCTAATAACCTGGCCCTAGTGAAGGAGGAACTATTTTCATTCATTTGTTACCAAGTGCCAGCCCTGTGTAATCCTCTAGATGCAAAACCCTTAAATAAAAGAGTCCACATGGAGACTCCCAAGGGAGTTCTTCAGTTCTTCCCCCCTTCCAGAAGCTCTGGTGCTTTTCTGTATTCCTTTCTAACTTCTAATAAAAGTCCTATCTTACCACAGATCTGTGGTCTGTGGGTTCATTCTTTGAAGCCCCGAGATCAAGGACGTACTGAAGAGTGAAATTCCGGTATCAAAAGCACAGGCAGAGATGTAGGTATATAGAAACCTCACACCTTGATAGTCAAATTAAGTGTGTAGGTGCCTAAGAATCCAGAACTCCTATTCCTTTTTTTTTTTTTTTTCCTTAAGTGCTTTGTAAATTTATTTATTTACTTATTTATTTATTTATTTATTTTATTAAATCATAGCTATGTACATTGGTATGATCATGGGGCATCATACACTAGTTTCACAGACCGGTTGACACGTTTATATCACCTTGGGATATGTCCTAAGGAGATTCTCAAACATGTCTAAAAGGATATATAAGGTTGGT
>CAUYPK010153784.1:0-18101 GCA_963574355.1 Loris lydekkerianus | reverse complement strand
G
The DNA here is from genome assembly GCA_963574355.1 of Loris lydekkerianus. NCBI lineage: Eukaryota > Metazoa > Chordata > Mammalia > Primates > Lorisidae > Loris > Loris lydekkerianus. The sequence goes on along the minus strand of CAUYPK010153784.1, from coordinate 18,100 downwards.
GGATTCATCAGTGGTGTGGTCTATGAGTGCTGTTTCAATAGTTGTTAAAACACCAACAAGATATTTACTGTCAGTAAAGAGGTTAAAAGAGGTTGTAGGAAAATGTGTAAAAGCCATTATAGCAGCATGAAGCTCCACACATTGAGCTGAGGAGTAAGAAACTGTTTCAGTATAAACTTTACCATGATTACTACACTAGCAATTTCTGAAATAGAGCCATCAGTGAATAGCTGGAGCCTGAGGAACAGTTGTGAAATAGTATGAGGAAAAAGAAAAGAAGTTTTTGAAGCAAATTGAATTATCCTGTCCGGGGGACGATGGCAATCAATTTGACCAGTGGAGTTGGCAAGTGCTGTTTTCCACCAAGATGACATTTCCCAGAGCCCTTATTGTTGATCAGTGCAATAAGGAATTATAATAAAGTTAGGATCATTTTCAAGAAGTTGTCAGAGATGGTGCTGACCTTTAAGGATAAGGACAGCTACCACTTCATAATATGGAGTTAAAACTCACTTAGGTGTAGTACTTGAATGGATCCATTTTAAAGGACCTAGAAGTTGCCATAATAGAGCAGTAGGAGTATAAGCAGTAGAAAAAAATAAATATACAGGGAAATTAAAATCCACACATGTGTCACTCACCTCTTCCCCCGCCTTCTTTCCCTGCCCCTTCTCCACAATAAAAAAAAAAATCCACACATGTAAGTTGAGGTCATTGGAAGTATCCTCTGCCTTAGAAAGTGCCTGTGATGATGCAGGAGTCAGAGTTCTGAAAGAAAAAGGGTGAGCTGGGCCTTTAAGAGCATTAAAGAGGGATGGCACGTTGATGACTTTCAGATCTGCAAAAGACGCCATTTGTCTGACTTTTCTTCTGATGACAAAAATTTGGTATATTCCTATGTTTTATTATTTTTTTTTTCTAATCCCTTTGAAGGGAAAAGTTTTTGATTCAGTAGGATATAAAGGAGTTAGCGCTCTTTTGTATATTTTGTTTATGAAATATTACAGGCACATGACATGTACAGACATACAGACAGATGTATAGACTTTATGTCTGCCGGCTTTTAAATGCTTTTAAACATATATTTTATGTAGATTATTAATTTTTAAATTGCCTAATTAATGTATTTTAGTAATCATTTTAAATTATTATTTATATGCTCTATAAATTAGACATACAAATATTGTTTATAGACTTATAAATTTTATTAAAAAACAAACCTAAGTATTTTAATTAGATTTGTTATTTTAAATAATGTAGTATTATTATAATTTTTTTAAAGGACATTTTTCTCTAGAGTTAAGATGACAGACACAGTGGCCTGGCCATGTTACAATAAAATTGTTATTGTCTTTTAGTTATAGATGGGTACCCATCTTGAGATTAGATAAAATATGTCCCAATACGCTGTTATTTGAGATTGAAGCTTAAATTTTTGTAATATACACCACATATAGAAACACTGAATTCCAAAATTGGAATTAATGAGAATTAAAGTTTTTAGCATGCAATCAAAATAAAGCAGGTAGACCACAGTGATTGAGGACAACAGGCGTGTGAGAGCAGAATTCCAAAAACTCCTAGGAGAAATCTCCTGGCAGTGCTGCTAGGAATATTGGAGCACTGCACCCCCAGCCCTGCACCTTCAGGTGACCACCAGGCTTCTCCGGCAGCACTTACACAGCATTTACCGGAAGAGTGTAGAATTTAGGGGAAGGAACCTTTAATTGCCCGCAGAATTTAGGTGGCTCAAGGTGTGAATTATTGAGTTTTGGCAAAACAGCTTTTTCCAAAGTTTATCACACTTTTATCCTTAGCTTAATAGCAGCTGCATCCTTACAGTTACAACAAAGGGCACCAATCCCAATCTTGGGATTACACTTCCCAAGAAACCAGGGGGCTGTTATCTGTTACATAGTTATTTTCAAGGTTATTTTAGCTCAGTATAGACTTCTTTTTGATCTTTGGAGGAGGATTTCTTTTGCAGCTTCCCAGTGCTTCCTTTTGCAATTTTCAGGGGCTATTACTGATTTATATTAAGAAATTTGTTTTTTGTAAGTGTTAATAGGCATAGGCCTCCCAGTCAGGAACTGAAGCAGCACAGAGGCAAATTCTCTGAACTTTGTTGAAGGAGGAGGGCACGAAGAGGGGGGGCAAGACAAAGCAGGTTTAGGAGCTTAAAATAAAAATCTGAAGTCCAGCACTAGCTACCAGCCCAGGAGGGTCTGTGTTTTCATCTGAGGTAGAAGAGGAACGATCCTTTCCATCTTACGTTCCTCATCTTGTAATCCTTGTTGGAATTCGAGGGGAAGGAGTTCTTCTGCCAGAGCAGAAGGGGATAAACCCTGTACAGATTGGAGTGGGGGGCATACCTGTTCATGACTGGGATTTAAACACTCTCTAATTAGCTCCTAGAGAGTAAAGGTATCAATAAGAATTTTAGAGCACTCATGAACTGTATAATGAGAACGTAATTTTTCTCCCACTTTTTCCCAAGTAGCAGAGTTAACAGTGCCTTCCTTGGGAAACCAAGGGCAAACTTCCTGCACAAAGTGAAAAAAGCATTTTAACTGAGCAACCTGAACACAAAAGCCCCTTGTTTTTATTACAGATTTAAGCATTAGAATAAAGAGTTCTCGCTCCTTTGGGTCTGACTGTCCCATAATTTATCACTGCCAACAATGATTATCCCCGGTTAAATACTCACCAACTGCGCAGTTTCACTTCTTTATTCCTTGGGGAATTTCCTCACCTTCTTATTTGCACTTCTCCAGTACTCTGTTCCCTGGTAGGGTGCCACCTCTCATGAACCAGCGTGAAAAGTAAACAAACCAGAGTGGGGTCAGTGGGAAACGATGAAATTAAACAGACAAAATAAAACACAAAAGACAAAGATGCGAGAGACAGAGGTGGAATGGAGAGGCAAAGATAGGACTGAAAGAACTGGGATTTTTTTTCTCTATCACCAGCACCCAAGTACTCAAACAGCTTTATTTTTAAGGAGGCAGTACAAAGTTGTTTTTCAAGGAAGACACATTTTCAACTTAATTATGAGAAGATAGACAGGCACAAATTCCCAGGTAAACATGACCTATTATTACTATGTGACCTCTAAAATATGGGCAATACTACGTATCTATGAGATAAGCTAGAAAATGTACATGACTGCTTTGAAGTGTGGCTGTGAAGTTAAAAGCTAAAGTTTTAAGGAAAACGTGTTTTTCTTCTGCTGGGTTAAAAGTTGAAGCTTAGAGAAAATGTGTTGTTATCTATTGAGGAGGGCCAGTAAATGTGGGTTCATCCCCTGGACATTCTCCCAAGTTGCGGGGGTCCTGCCACCTCACAGCTCACTCTCTACATGAATGAGAACAAGAACCAGGAAAGTTGGTAAGTGACAGAAGTTACCAACTTACCAGAAAGTTGGTAAGGAGAATAGTACACCACTTCCATGAGACTTAATGGATCAGGGAATTTGCCAAGAGACAGGAGGAATGGTGGTGTAGAATCTGTAATGGGACTACTATCTCTTTCCTAGAGCTGATGGTATAAAAGGTATGAGAAAATAACAGCAACCAAAAATAATAATAATAATAATTATAATCTTCTCTTGAGAAGAATAACTTTTAGGCAGTAACGGGAATAAAACAGTATTATGAATACAAGGCAGGCAAGGATGACTCCTGAAGTCTAAAGAAGCATGGGCTCTCATTTTTCCTAATTGTTCAAGAATACAAATTTTTTTTGTGTATAAAGGTATGAAATTTGACGTGTACAACGTCCTTTCAATCTCTGAAATATTCCATGTGTCACTTTAAATATCTGTGACTAAGCAATGTATATTACTGGCATTAATATTCCCATGATTTGTGGCATCATGTCTTAATTCAAATCTCTATTCTATATACTTAAGTTTAAAAGACTGTATGTCCATAATGTTAAGTGGTTCAAGCAAACTTATTTTTTATGGACAGCTCCAAATGCTAGCATTTTATGAGATTTGATCTTTGGTTTGTTCTTGCCAATTTCCGCAACTCTACAGAGGCTTTTTACCCACTTACCTTTTGACTTCGATTTTGTTAGCTACTAATTTTAATTCTCATGTAACAGTTGCCATGTGAAAAGACAAGCTCTAATTCTCTTTATGTCATACCTGAGTGGCCTCCACTCTTCCCTTACCAACAGATAATTTTTGAGTGTGTGAACATCACAAGTACATCTAAATTCTGCCAAGTTACAAATCATGGCAATGTAACTATGAGCAAATATATAACCTTCAGCTTCATCATTTTATAATGAAGGGTTTTCTAAATCTGTGTCTTTTGAACTGCAGATTAAGACCCATTAGTGAATTATGAAATTGATTCAGTATTGAAAGTATCATTTTTGAGGAAATAAACCACAATACAAAATTAAAATATTAGAGTATACATAAGAGTAACAATTTTTCCTTGAAACTTGTTTCCATTTATATAGCTATTTACCTATATATTTATTTCCATATATACTATATCCATACACACATACCACATATATGAGCATATATGTTTGAGTATACTGGCTTATAATGTAAAGTTCATTTCTTATTGTGAGTTGTGGTCAGAAAGTTTGAAAAGCTATGGGTATAAATAATATCTCAGTTTCCGTACAGTTTTAAATTCACATAGCAAAATATTCAAATAAGATTTCTACTCCCTATCCTACTATATCCCAAAGTCCCTCTTTACACATTGAGAAAGCAAGTGTGTTAGTCAGCTTTGCTGCAAAACAATCTCAAAAATATCAGTGGATTACAACATTTATTTCTTGCTCTTATCACACGTTGGCACTGCAGGTCCATTGTTGCAATTCCGTATGTGTTCTCATTCTGAGATCTAAATTGAGGAAAAAGGCCCCTTGACATTTTAATGGCAGACAGGACAAGAGAACTGGTAAAAGTTTGTGATGCTCAGAGGTAGCATACATCACATCCACTGACATTCCATTGGCTAAATTATATCACACAACAAGCTCAAAGTCAACATAGTAGCATTATAAACTCCACCTTCCAGGATGCACATGGCAACAGGCAAAGATTTATAAACTTCTAATCAGAACTGAGGTAATATTTGGAAACAATAATATAATCTAACAGAACTATGCATTTATTTTATTTCCCTTTCTCTAATTCCCATATGTTAACAAAGGAAAAGAGAATACGTCATGTTTCTTAGATAGGAAAAGAGGCCAAGGTCATGGCTAATAAGAGTTATGGCCTTGTAAGTTTCCTCTGGCTTCTGGTCAAATACTTCCCACTTAATTTGGGTCATTATCTTGCAAATGTACTGAGGTCTTTAAAACATAACTAGAACAGAGCAAATCCATCTGTGTACTGAAAAAATTACCTAGAAAACATATATGTAAGATAAAAATAATCACCAAGAAATCAAGTAAATTGTACAAACTAAAAATAGTTACTGGAAAAAGTGTTAATGCATATCTTTCCCCTAAGGGCAACAATGAATTTTTATAAGCCAAGTATAAACAGCATTAATAAAACTGAAAGATAAAGTAGGTTTTTAAGGCATATGTTAAAAGCACTCATTTTCTATTTTGTTGTATTGTGGAAGTTTACATAAATAAATGTTATTGTTTCCTCAAGATCTAATTATTGGAGATCATGCATGCCAATGGTTCTTCCTTGATTTAAAAATAATTCACAAACCTAGCCATGAAGATAGAAACAGCCAATAATAAATCCTATAAATGTATTTCACTCTCCGGGAACCCTTAAAAAATGACAAATTAGGTATTCATAAGTGGACATCATTAAAAAATTTTCAACTAGTATGAATCTTTCCAAACCAAATTATACTAGAAATGTCCTATCCATATTAAATTCTAAACTATACACTTAAATGGCTGACAAATAGTTTATTCTTTGAGAGAACATGGATAAGACTCCAATTGATTTTCATGAGTTAGGCCAAACAAATATGAAACGGATGCCGGAAACTGCTGCCAAGTCCCAAGTGTTCTATCCTAGCAATTAAAAAAAAAAAAAAAAAAAAAGAACGGAAAACTACAGTTTTTTATAACTTAGCTATAAACAAAATGAAATGTGTGTGTGTAGTCTCATCTAATAATATATGAATGTTGAGAAATGGAGTTCCAACAAAATAGAGTCACCACTAGGCCACAGGATAAGTTCTCTTGCTCTGAACACCTTTGTGCACTACACTAAGTCTGACAATTGAGTTTAAGAACTCATCCTAGAAAAAGTGCTACATGACAGTGGCACCTGTAGGGTCAAGAGGCTAAGGCGCCAGCCACATATACCAGAGCTGGCGGGTTTGAATCTGGCCTGGGGCCTGCCAAACAATGACAACTACAACCAAAAAATAGCCAGGTGTTGTGGCAGGCACCTGTAGTCCCAGTTACTCAGGAGGCTGAGGCAAGAGAACTGCTTAAGCCCAGCAGTTTGAAGTTGCTGTGAGCTGTGATGCCACCGCACTCTAATCAGGGCGACAGTTTGAGGCTCTGTTTCCAAAAAAAAAAAAAGTGCTACATGATATAAAATCAATGTCCACAAATCAGTAGCCTTCATATATGCCAATAACAGCCAAAATTAGATGCTAATCAAGGACACAATTCCCTTCACAGTAGCTTCAAAAAAAATAAATAAAACACCCAGGAATATACATTACAAAAGAGGTGAAGGACCTCTACAATGAAAATTATGAAACCCTAAGAAAAGAAATACCAGATAGTAGCAAATAGAAGAACACACCATGCTCATGGCTGAGAAGAATCAACATTGTAAAAATGTCTATACTACACAAACCAATCTACAGATTCAAAGCAATCCCCATTAAAATACCATCATCATACTTCCAAGATTTGGAAAAAATAATTCTTCATTTTGTATGGAAAAAGAAGAAACCTCATACAGCCAAGGCAATTCTTGGTAATAAAATAAAGCCGGTGGTATCACCCTACCAGAGTTCCGGCTATACTGCAAGGCAACAGTGATCAAAGCTGCATGGTATTGGCACAAAAATAGAGACACTGACATTTGGAACTAAACAGAAAACCATGAAATGAAACTAACATCTTACAGCCACCTGATCTTTGACAAACCAAACAATAACATACACTGGGGGAAAGAATCACTATTCAATAAGTGGTGCTGAGAAAACTGGATAACCACATGTAAAAGACTGAATCTGGACCCACACCTCTCACCACTTACAAAAATTGATTCAAGATGGATAAAAGATTTAAATCTAAGGCATGAAACAATAGAAATCCTCAAAGAAAGTGTGGGGAAAACACTTGAAAATCTCAGCCTGGGGAAATATTTTATGAAGAAGACTGCCATGGCAATTGCAACAACAACAAAAAAATAAACAAATGGGACTTATTTAAACTGAAAAGCTTCTGCACAGCTAAGGAGACAATAACCAAAGCAAATAGACAACCTTCAGAATGGGAAAAGATATTTCCATATTATGAATTGGACAAAAACTTGATAGCTAGGATCTATGGAGAACTCAAATTAATCAACAAAAAAAGACCTAACAATCCCGTATATCACTGGGCAACAGAGATGAATAGAACCTTCTTTAAAGAAGAAAGATGAATGGCTAACAAACATATTACAACATGCTCATTGTTCCTAATCATCAGAGAAATGCAAATCAAAACTACCCTGAGCTATCACCTAACCCCAATGAGAATGCCCCACATCACAAAGTCTCAAAGCTATAGATGCTGGATATGGAGAGGACGGAACACTTTTACACTGCTGGTGTGGGACTGCAACCTAATACAACCTTTTTTGGAAGGAAGTATGGAGAATCCTCAAAGAACTGAAATTAGACCTCCCATTTGATCCTGCAATCTCATTACTAGGCATCTACCCAGAAGAAAAAAAATCCTTTTATCATGAGGACATTTGCACTAGACCAGTGGTTCTCAACCTTCCTAATACCGCAATGTGTTTTCGTTGTTACAAAGGGGTCACGGCCCACAGGTTGAGAACCGCTGCACTAGACTGTTCATAGCAGCTGAATTTATAATCACCAAAACGCGGAAACTGCCTAAATGCCCACCAAACCAGGAATGGTTTAACAAGCTGAGGTATATGTATGCCATGAATACTATTCAGCCACTAAAAAAGATGGAGACTTTACAACTTTTGTATTAACATGGATGGAGATGGAACACATTCTTCTTAGTAAGGCATCACAAGAATAGAGAAACAATGCTCAGCACCTGTGGCTCAAGCGGCTAAGGCGCCAGCCACATACAACTGAGCTGGCAGGTTCGAATCCAGCCTGGGCCCGCCAAACAACGACAACGGCTGCAACCAAAAAATAGCCAGGTGTTGTGGCGGATACCTGTAGCCCTAGCTACTTGGGAGGCGGAGGCAAAAGAATTGCTTTAGCCCAGGAGTTGGAGGTTGCTGTGAGCTGTGAGGCCATAGCACTCTATCCAGGGCGACAGCTTGAGGCTCTGTCTCAAAAAAAAAAAAAAACAAAAATAATGGAGAAACAAGAATCCAATGTATTCAATTCTAATATTAAGGCAGTAGATGAGCTAAGGCAAGTGGGGAATAGGAGAATGAGCAAGTGGAGAGAGGGGAGGAGAGGGATCGTGGTGTATGGCACACCTCTTGCAGGACACACTTGTAAGAGGGATGCTATCTAACAAATGCAATCAGTGTAACCTAACTCTTTGTACCCTCCATGACTCCCAAACAATTAAAAAAAAAAAAAAAACAATAAAAAAGTGCTATATATCTCATGGCTGAATATCACTACAATCATCTTTGACGTATTCCCCTTGGGAAGCTATGCACCAGTGCCAGCACCTAGTCCACCATTCAAAGCAATTTCAGAACTCTTTTCTAGAATGTTCATTAGAGCTGTCATATTACCCTTGATGTCCTGAACATCATCAGAATGTCTTCCTTCTTTTTTTTTTTTTTTTTTTGTAGAGAAAGAGTCTCACTTTACCACCCTCGGTGGAGTGCCATGACATCACAGGACTCACAGCAACCTCCAGCTCTTGGGCTTCTGAGATTCTCCTGCCTCAGCCTCCCGAGCCGCAGCTGGGACCACAGGCACCCGCCACAACGCCCAGCTAAAAATGCCTTCCTTTTAACTAATTTTTCTTTTATCTTCAGATTAAGAAAAAGTCCCCCAATAAAAGGGGCAGATCAGGTGAGTAGGGAAGGTGTTCTGATGCAATTATTTGCTTACTGGCTAAAAAATCCCTCATAGACAGTGCCATGTGAATTGGTGCAGTATTGTGATGCAAGAGCCCATTTTTGCACTAACCTTTCTCATGCCAATGTTTTAAGATTTTCCTGTTTCCCTACTGATGCTTACTTGGTCTGCTATGCTTCTCACAGTCAGTTGACAATTTTGACCCATAATTCGACAAATTTTTGCAATTTTTCATCACTTCTGCTCGTTACTGGCCACCCTGACCTCTTCATCAGTCACGCTTTCTCTACTCTCAGAAAAACGTTTAATCCACTGAAGTCTGGCAGCTGTTGTTGGCAGCTGGCTGGGTGGGGAAGTAGCTGCACATGTGAGCAGGGCAACACATCACTGATCAGAGGAACCAAAGATGAATATGACTCAAGTCTGGGTTCTGGTGGCTGCTCTACCTGTCCATCCACAAGATCAAAGAAGGGCACCCAGCAGTGTACTGGGGAGGAGCTTTACTAACTATCCCCAGTGGACCAGGCTATCATACCGTGTTGCCTTTCATTACTACGTTCAAATCTGTACAGACTACACTGAAAACTGACGAAGTTTAAAATGTGCCTTGTGGAGCAAGTGGTGAGGTCATGATCTATATTGACCGAATAGAAGAGGTTAATATATCAGATGCCTCCCTTACCTGCTAGTAGATCTCCACAGCTAGCCGGCTTCCACAGGTGTTTCCAGCTCAGGTCCTCTCCACCAAACACCATCAGCACCACCTCGAATTTCCTGCCCAGCTGCACTGGACAGAGCCAATAAACTGGTCAGGCCACAGCTCCAGCTGGGAGACAGAGCCAGAAAGTGGCAAGGCCAGGAAGAATCCACCCTTGGGGGCTATACCACCCTTGGATTTAAAAAGAAAGTCACTGACTTGGTGAAAACTCATCTTAGGACAGCACCCTATACAGGAAGCAAAATCCTACCTTGTGGACCAGACGTCCTCAAAACTAAGCTCAGTAAGAGCTGAAGGAAATGATCCTAGGCATCCTTATCTAGACCTTGGAGACCCTGACTCACCTCTTTCCCTTTTTGCTACTTTTTTCTTTTCCCCTAATTAAAAAAAAAAATAATAAGCACTCATTATTTGTAAATAATGGGGAAGATAAGAATAAACTCTTGGTCAGTCACCCAGCAAGCCAGCAGGAGGGTGCAAGTCTGCAGGAGCAGAGCAATGCCGAAATCAAAGGAACTTGTTTCTTCAAGCTCTTCTGGCAGTGATTCAGACAGTGAAGTTGACAGAAAGTTAAGGAGGAAAAAGCAAGTTGCTCAGAGAAAAACCTGTGAAGAAGCAAAAGACTGGTGAAACTTCTAGAGCTCTGTCATCTTCCAAACAGAGCAGCAGAGATGGTATCATGTTTCAGACTGGGAAAATGAGGTACATTAGTGTTCGGGACTTTAAAGGGAAAGTTCTTATTGATAGTAGAGAATATTGGATGGATCCAGAAGGTGAAATGAAACCAGGAAGGAAAGGTATTTCTTTAAATCCGGAGCAGTGGAGCCAGCTGAAGAAACAGATTTCTGACATTGATGATGCAGTAAGAAAACTGTAAAATCCGAGCCATACAAAACCTGTTCTGTTCTAGTTGTTTTAATCTGTCTTTTTACATTGGCTTTGTTTTCTAAATGTGCTCCAAGACATTGTATGTTTGGATTGCAGAACAATTTGTAAGAGGAATACTTTTTTAAATGTGCATTATTAAAAATGTTCTGAGAGAAACTGTCAACTTTATTAAGGAGGATTGCTTTGTGCCCACATCCCATGTAAAAATAATAAAATGAAAACTACAAAAAAAAAGAAACTCTTTCCATTCTTTAAAAAAAAAAGTTAACATGTTTTCACCTTATTCAGTGTTTGATACCACGAGAAACTACACTGTAAATTATGACAAGACCTTTATTAGAGGCCTAAACCTTTCCCCCACCTCCCCTCCCAGAACAAAATCCCTACCTGGCCCTGCCCCAAGAATTCCTCCAGAAAAGATCCTAGCCCACCAAAACCTTCCAGCAACCTGTGGATCTTCCTCCCCCTACGCCCAGTATAAAAACAAGCTTCCAACTATCCTCATTGCAGTCTTTATCTTTTCCCAGGTGTGTCTCAGTTCCCTTTCATTAAACTTGGCCTAAAACTCTCCAGATCTCGTCTCTGGGTCCACTGCTGAACCCCTTCCATCTAATGCTGGAAACCTGGGGCTGGTGATTAATTAGTGCCCTGGCCCAACCACCCCAATTCCCTCAAAGCCTGGTTCAGTGTTGCCCAGACCTGACTCCACTGACCTTCTTGTCAGAGATTTTTGTCCCAACTGCCACTAAAGATGAGTAGGGTTCCTGAGCACCTTCACACAGAACTCCCCTTGGCCCGCTCCATGCTTCTATGTTCTTACCACCCCTTCATTTCACTCTCACTTAACTAGGATTTTCATTTTCATTCTCAGTGCTGGGACCTGGTTCACACTTCTAGCTCTACGGGAGTCACAAGTCTCTGAGAGGACCAGAGGACACCCGACTTCTCAGAGAATCTCTTTCGCTTCAATAACCTGGGTTTTGAGAAATAGGGGATGCCCTCTTTCCCACCCTGGTGGGAGAAGGACAGCTGAGACATGAGAGCAGATCCTTCTGTTCCTTCAATGGAAATATGCCTGCAGTGTCTCCTTCGACAATATAAAAATTTAGGCACCAAAGTGGAGATCCGGCCAAAATGCCTCTTATTCCACTGCAACACAGCTTAGCCTCAATACAAATTGGATAATGAGTCTATATGGTCTAAAAACAGGACCTATGACTTCAATATCTTAAAAGACTTAATTTCCTCCAAAGAAATGGCAAATGGAACAAAATCTCCTATATTCAGGCCTTTTCTCTCGCTGTATAAATCATACTCAATCCACCACATACACTCCTGGCTCGACCACTTCCTCTGCTATCTTCTGATCTTCCTATTTTCCGTCCACCATAGATTCCTCAAACGTACTGCTCCATCCCCTAAACCACCCCAGCCTCAAGGCTCTTCACCTTCCCCTTCCCTAGCTAATCCCCCTTCATGCTCCCACATCGCTAGCTTCTCCCTTACCTCCTTCTCCACCCCCGGACTTCTTCCACCACCGACTTTCTTCCCTTGCCAGCTTCCATCATCACCAACTTTCCAGCCCACACTGCCACACACCCCTGGTGGCCGCCACCTTCCACTGACCACCAACTTTTGCTCCCCCAGTCACCGGCTCCACCCACCTGCCAACTTCCCTGTCAGCCTGTCTCCCTTGATACACTCTCTTCTCTCCCACATACCAACTCCCCTTTTCAAATATTTCAGAAGTCAAAAGGCATAATAAATCTCTCAAAGCCAAAATAAAAATCCAGTCCATTTTCCTGCCTGAAGCCTCTTCAACTCTTTAATAATTTAAATCTTAATATCAGAGAGAAACAAAGTACTTCATCTCACAGTTGGCCCCAATATTCGGCATAAACTCCAAAACCTAAAAGAAGCATCAGGCCTCACAATGAAATTTTTAGATCTGGCCTTCATGGTTTTTTTTTTTTGTTGTTTGTTTGTTTTTTGCAGTTTTTGGTCAGGGCTAGGTTTGAACCCACCACCTCTGGCATATGGGGCCAGCTCCCTACTCCTTTGAGCCACAGCCACCCTGGCCTTCATGGTCTTTTAATAGAGATGGAGAGAAGATACAGAAAAAGAAAAAATGGGACCGACAGGAGCCCGGAAGGCAGAAAAGTTTTTTTAAATAGTGGCTGCCACTTTTAAGTCCACTTCAGAGATAGTTACTCAAAAGGCCAAGGCCAGAAAACCATGCCTTTCTGCAGGAATGGAACACTGCCTGTCTACAACTCTAGGTACCTAGTAAAATTCCCCAAGAAACATCCTCCGCTGGGACCCCAGAATTGCGTCCTCGCTGCAAAACAGAAAGACACTGGAAGTGAGAGTGTGTCCTCCTTAGAACAGGAAACTGCATTCGCCTTCTGAAACAGATGGTCCCCTAAGTTGACAAAAACTGCTGCCGACTGACCAACATGTCAGACTTCAAAATGTACCGTACTAAATTCATCACACTGGAATGGCCTCAGGTAATTGAATCTCTGACACAGGTAAGCAAACTAATTCTAGTAAATACCAGAACATCCTCTGTTCTTCTTCAATTTTAAAGACTCTATTTTTCTCTCCTATCTTTATTAAAATAAAATACAACCCCCACCTGTATATTCCACAGTTTCTCAGTTCACTGGGAGATAAAGTTCTTTTGCTCACCCTTTAACTACTTTACAGTTATCCCCTCCACTAAAAAAGACCTTATAGCTTCCTCTCTCTGACTTCTGAAAAGCCATAAGTTCTTTTCCTTAATGTGGTCTATATTTTCAAATGACAAACTTTTAGCCTTATTTCACCTAAAGTGTCTACTCCTATATGACTCCATGTTTACATATATGTATGTCATGTGTAATATTTCACTATCAACGTAAAAGAGCTCTAATTAAGTGGCTTAAAGAAAAAGCACTTAAATATTTTATCAAGAACATGAGAAAAGTTAAATACCTTTTAGTTTACATGACCTTTGTAACCTTTGATAAAGGAAACTAGTTTTAAGATTATTAAAGTTTAAATGTTTACAATCATAATTAACACATCAATAAAACTACATCAGAGGCGGCCATCACAAAAACCAGTCATACTACAAAAAGTTTTTCTTTGCCTCTTTAGTAACTGGCCTGAGGATAAACAAATAAGATTTTATTGAATTTGAGTTTATCATTAATACATTAATGCAACAAAATAACTTAGTTTTCTCCTTTTGAAGGGGATTCTCATATGATAACCTGTGTTTCTATTAAAACAAATGTATAAACCTATAATGTTTCATAGGACTTGACACATATTATCAATAATATATACTAATTTCTATACAAAAAAATAAACAAATCTCCTTTCCAGCTGTAATCATGACAGCTGTAAAATCTTTACCATCCACAGACTATCTTACTTTGAGTCTTCTTAAACAAGTTTGTAATCAGCTATAGTTCAAAATTCACTTCTTTTACTCTTTTCACAAGATGGCGCCGAAAGCGAAGAAGAAAGCTCCTGTCCCTTCCAAAGCCGAAGCCAAAGCAAAGGCACTGAAGGCCAAAATGGCAGGGCTAAAAGCTATAGGAGACACCTGAAAAGAAACACCTTGGCAAGGGATTGGGGAAAAAGGATTAACATCATTGGTCTCTCGTTAAAGAGCACATGAGAGCACCAGATGAGAACACCGACATTATTACATAGCAGTCTCCACACCGGTGCTGTATTACTTCTATAAATAACTTCAGGCGAAGTTAGCTGGGGCTCCTCCTTGGGCTCCTCCTTTGGCTCCGCTTCTTGCTCAGAGGACACCTTATCAGCACTCCCCTACTAAGACTGCTGTTGAGAGATTACTACTGAGACACTTGCTCCTACTAACACTGACTGTGACTTCTAAGATGCTTCAGCACCCAAAGACTTGAATGAGAACTACCCCAAGTAAGCTGGCACAATGGCCCGCATCCAGACAGTTGAGTGGGCCGGGCCGGAGACATGGTGGCGGGGCCCTGGCAAAAAGGCATCCACAGCCACAAAAAAAGAAGATCCGCACATCACCCACCTTCCGGTGGCCAAAGACTCTGAGGCTCCTGAGGCAGCCCAAATATCCTCAGAAGAGTGCCCCCAGGAGAAACAAGCTTGACCACTATGCCAGTATCAAGTTCCCCCTGACCACTGAGTCTGCCATGAAGAAGACAGACGAGAATACACTTTTTTTTCATTGTAGATGTCAAAGCCAACAAGCACCAAACAGGCTATGAAGAAGCTCTATGACATTGATGTCAACACCCTGATCAGGCCTGATGGCAAGGTGGCATATGATTGACTGGCTCCTGATTATTATCCTTTGGATGTTGCCAACAAAATTGGGATCTAAAGCAAGTCCAACTGGCTAATTCTAAATATATAAATTTTCACCATAAAAAAAATTACTACTTTTAAAAACATCATGGAGGGGTGCTACCACCACAAAGGTCAAGCTGTACAGTTTCAGCGGGTACAAGATCTACCCCGGACATGGGAGACACTATGCCAAGACTGACAGTAAGGTTTTCCAAATGGTGAATGCAAAATCTCAGTGTCACAATCCCTATGGACCTGGTCTGGGTCGCTGCACAAAGGAACCAGGCGTGACACAAATTAGAAGTACAAGCTTGCAGGAGGCAGGCTAACCTGAGCCCCCTCCTCTATGGCTATTAAGATTATACACAATAAGTGTGGAGAGTTAAGGTAATTACATACAAGGGCTGCATTCCTAAGGACTGCCACGTGCTTTTTCCTCACATGTTCTTTCCCCACAACCCCCATGAAGAAGTACCAAGTATCAATGTTTAATACATGCTTCCTAGTGAGTGACCAATCTTGTCTCATTCTGGAACACTGAGTTACTTGGGGGATTGCCCCTAAGTCACAAAACGTCTCGAGGCTTGCCAGGAGACTATCCTGTTCTCAGCGTTTCCTTTTAATGTGATAAGAGTCAGTAACTGTGCTTTCCAAGCTTGATGTCCATTCCTCTACAAGTCAGTGTTCCTTTCCAAGAGGAATCCTCGACAGATAAACTGGACTGTACTCTACAGAAGAAAGCACAGAAAGGGACAGTCAGAAGAAATTCAAAAGAAAAGAACCCGCTGTGCAGTCGAAATCCAGAGGGCCATCACTGGTGCATCTCTTATTGATATAATGGCCAAAGGAAATCAGAAACCTGAGTTAGAAAGGCTCAATGAGAACAAGCTATCAGGACTGCAAAGGAAGCAAAAAAAGGCTAAGCAAGCATCAAAAAAGATGGCCATGGCTGCTGCTAAGCAAAAGATTTTGAAGCCTGTGAAGGTTTCTGCACCCCATTTGGTGGAAAATGCTAAGTTGGCAGATCAGACTTTTAAATAAAGATCCAACTCTAAAAAAAAATAATAAATAAAAATAAAATGTCATGGAAAGAGCTGAAATATTCTTTTATGATTTTATTTAAAACATTACTAATTATCTTGCTCTATTCTCCAAGGCTGAATATTATGCTGCACACAAATATGCCATCTCAAACAAGCACAAATTGACCCCAGAATATTTGGAGCTCAAAAAGTATCAGACTATTGCTTCTAACAGTATGATCTACTTTGCAGCAACATTCCTAGCATGCTCAATGAAAGCCCCCCTTCAACCTTTCTTTTTTTTTTTTTAATTGAGACAAAGTCTCACTTTATCACCCCTGGTGGAGTGCTGTAACATCATAGCTCATAGCAACCTCAAACTCTTGGGCTCAAGCAATTCTCTTGCCTCAGCCTCCCGAGTAGCTGGGACTATAGGCACCTGCCACAATGCCTGGCTATTTTTTAGAGACAGGGTTTCACTCTGGCTCAGGCTGGTCTCCAACTCATGAGTTTAGGCAATCCGCCCACTTCAGCCTCCCAGAGTTCTGGGATTATGGGCTTAAACCAACGCGCCTGGCCCCTTCAGCCTTTCTTGAGCAGCTTCAAGAAGCGATGAGAAAACACACCTAGTTGACGCCTGATTCCTTAGAGGGCCAAATTATTTTTAAAGATAAATTTATCATCCAGGCAGCCCCAGACATTGGAAGAAAACTCCAGAAATTGGCTCTAGGCCCAGATCATAACCTGGAGAATCGTCTTAAAATGGACACAGTAGTCTTTTATAATCAAGATCAGGAGAAAGAGGAGGAAAAAGAAAGAAGAGATAAAAAAAAAAAAAAAAAAAAAAAAAAGTTTGACAGAATGACAGCTCTAGTAATAGCACTCTGACAAACGTGCACCATTCAGGGGCAAAGGCAAGCCAGAGGAGCTAAGAACAAGTGCTTCCAATGTAGTTAAGACTGGTCACTGCAAGAGAGATTGCCCCTTGCAGCATTGCCTGTCAGGCAATCCATGAGGACCCTGTCCAAAATGCAAGACCACTGGAGGGAAGCCTGTACCCAGAGGCTAAGGCCTCCTGGGACAGTGACCCCATCAGCACCCGAACTGGACTAAAGGTGCCTGGGGCAGTTTCTCATGGCTCCAGCTTGTGGCATCACCCCTTAAGAGCCCTGGGTCTACCTCACAGTAGAGGGACAGGAGACAGAATTTCTTGTGGATACTAGAGTAATCTTTTGCGTGCTCCTCTCTAACTCTGGTCTTCTATCCCCCAAATCTGTAACTATACAGGGGATATCTGAAAAGCTGGTTACCAAATTCCCTCAGCCTTTAAGCTGCAATTGGGGCAACTGGCTGTTCTCTCAAGCCTTCCTATCATGCCTGAAAGTCCTGTTCCCTATCAAGGAGGAACATACTAACTAAAGCAGGAATAACTATTTATATGAATGTAGGACAAGAACATATACTATGCCTTCCCTTATTAAGGACAGAAATTAACACAGTATGGGCTATTGAGGGACAGGTGGAAAGAGCAAAATAAGCGGAACCAGTCCAAATTACCTCATGGATTTAGGGACAGCCCTCACTTGTTTGGACAAGCCTCAGCCCAAGACTTGAGTCATTTCACATATCCCATAGTGACTCTTATTCAGTATGCAGATGACATTCTTTGGGGAGCACCAGATGCAGAGGAATGCCACAGGCTACACAAGCTCTATTACACTTTCTAACTGATTGCAGGTACAAAGTTTCCTAGGCAAAAGCCAAATTACATGTACCTGAAATGCACGTTTTTTTTTTTTTTTGGTTTTAGTTTTTTTTAATTTTTATTTTTTTTTAATATGCCATTAATTTAATTTAATTTTTTTATTATTTTAAAAAAATAATTTTTAAAATAAATGAAAAAATTTGCAACCGAAACATGT
>CAUYPK010153780.1:0-82666 GCA_963574355.1 Loris lydekkerianus | reverse complement strand
CATTTTCTTCCATTCCTGAGATAGTTTGCTAAGAAGAATATGTTCCAGCTCCATCCATGTAGACATGAAAGAAGTAAAGTCTCCATCTTTCTTTAAGGCTGCATAGTATTCCATGGTATACATGTACCACAATTTGCTAGTTCATTCGCGGGTCAATGGGCACAGCACCAAGTCTTGTCTGGCACTTCCGTGCCCCCAACCCCCCTTCCCTCCATTTTCCTGCACTGATTCTCTGTAGGTTCTCACTGACTCATCCAGACTCTTCCCAACATCTTCCAACTGATCTCCTTGCCCCAGTGTCATCCCCCCAATTTCTCTTCCATCCTTTGCCAAAGTAAAACATTAAGGATCGTGGCACATTTATGCTTATTATCTCTAACCCCTAAAGGCTTGGGGAGGAAGTGTGGTGCTGGTGGTGCTGAGTTGCTTATGGCATTTTAGGAAATGATACGCTAAGTGTTGTGGAGATGCTTAGCATATCTGCAATGGGAGGGATAAAACCAAGCTCTTGGGTACAAAGGAGTCCTTGATAATCTGATGCTTAGTATGCTTCTCTGATTTTATTTCCTATTATTTCTTATTATTTGAGTTTCTGCTACATACACAAATACAGAATGCTTATAGCTCTGGGAATACACAGTTCTGGAACAATGCTGCTGTGCCCTTGCACACCCTGCTCCCTGTGTGTGCCCTGCTCCTTGGAATACTATTTTCCTTCTTTTTTTTCAGTCTGGTGAATTTATGTTCATCTTTCAAAATCCAGATTGCCTCCTTCAGGAAGGTTTCCTCAGGTGCTCTTCAAATAGAATCCAGAGCCTCCACCTGCTTCTGTTTCTATTCTACCCTGGATGAGAAAAGAAAACTTGTCCAACTTACTGATCATCAATATGTGAATTTGAGAAGGAAAATGCAAGAAATAATGAGAAATTTGAAAGCATCTAAGGACTGAAACTGGCATTTCTTCAGAAGTATCTGGCTCTCCCTCCAAACTTTAGTAGTCTCATAACAAAGTAATATTTTTAAGGCACAGGCTATCTCTGCAGGAAAGGGGGAACAATAAAGTCGATGACATGAAGACCACTTCATGCAGTAAAAGAGCTGGAGAGGAGCACCAAATGCAGCCTATGTGGGAGAATCAATGGACTGTCACACTGTCAGCCCAATGGCCATATATTAATCAACACACCGATGCTTGGTAACCTGCCATCTGTTCTCACTCCATTCCATCTTTGGACATTAGGGACAAGAGGCAGGAGTCCTTGGTGACCATATAACTGCCTCCAAGAGCCTAGAAGCAGCCTACTTTATGCCATGACCATAAAGTATGGTCATTCCATGATCTCAGGAAAACCACAGTCTCTCTGATCATCAGTTTACACATCTTTGAAAAGGCCCTTCTAACTTACAAGATTGTCCAGAGGACAATTGTCCAGGATTTACAATTGCCCAATTGTCCTGGGTCAAAGTGCCTTCCTAACTCATAGCACTGTCCAGATTTCCCCTTTGCTTTGAAGAGGAGCTGTCCTGTTGCTGGTTTAGATGCTCCACACTCCACTCCTGTTTTGCGCTCTCACTCGTTTGAGCACCTGGTCCCCATCCCATTCCCCAGGATCCCCTTGCTGCTTAGGGACCAGCAAGACCTGCCTGGGAACCATGCCTTTTGGGCCTCCCTCTTTGTAGCTGCCTGAAGCAATTAACATTCCACTCTTCCTCCTTGGCATCCCTAAGCCACACTTTCCAATTAAAAAACCAATAGTCTCTTCCAGGGTTGCTGGAAAGTGGATTAATTCATTTGCTAACTGATTCTGCAAAAGCATTGGCAGGTAATAACAGGTTTACATGTAACCTCTCCTCTGTAAAGTAATAGCAACATATTACCCAAATCCTCTGTGGTGACCCTTTTGGGAATATGATCCCTGGAAGCTCAGAGTTGGGGTGGGGGTGGCAAAGTTATAACTATGGGTCTCTAGAGACCCAGAACAGCACCAGTGAGGCAGCTGCTATCTAGTCCTATGAATAAAATGCAGGATTCTGTAGTTGGATTGCAATTCCTTCCTCTAACTACATTTTAAGAAGGGAAAAATGGAAAGGTAGAGCAGCATGGGAAAGAAGTGTCAAAAGAATAGCTCTTAAATATTTCTGTGTTTTGAAGATACACTAGCAAAATATGAGGGAAAACATCTGCAAATATCTGTAAGTGAGATAATAATAACCATGGATCATTTTTTTAGTTCTTAGGGGAAAAAAAGCATCATGCAGATTTGGGACGTTATTATTATGCATTTATATATATATATATATATATATATATATATATATATATATATAGACATTGTATATTTATTCACAGTGAAGCTCACATATGTCATTGCCACTAATAACATTTTCTTTTCTAGCTCTGGCATAAGAGGAGAAGTGCCATTTTCATATGTTCCACACACACTCAGAGGAACCTGCTTAGAATATTTTTGCTGATGAAATTTTCTGGGTTGTAACATTTATCTTTTTGAAGAGCTCACTTCCTATAACCCCCACATGCAGAGTTGTGCTTTTACCTCTCATTGTAATGCTATCGACACGTGGATATTTGTGTCAACCAGTCATCTGTAGCATTAGCCAATTTCTTGTCTGTTTGTATTGTTTATAAAGTGCTGGACATACATCCTACTTTGCCCAGTGCACAGGGTCCTGGCTCCCTGCCCTGTGGAGTGCACCATCTAATGAAAATAGACAAGCCCAGCACAATGGAAATTATACAAATGTAGGACTCAGAAAGACGCTGCTGGCTCAGGAATCAGGGCTTAAATAGAGGATCTGAAGAAAGACAGAAAAGTGTCCGGAAGACATTTAGGTGGAGGATTTTCTGAGGCAACACAAACTCAGCCAGTTCTTACACAAACACTGAGTTGGAAGAAACCTTTAGAAGTGCCCTGTCCCTTCCATCTCCCCATGTGTTTCGCTCCTCTGCAAAGTCCTTCAGCCTCTGACAGATCAGCCTCAGCAGTGGGAGTAGGCTGTGGATGTGTGGATCTTTGCAGAGCAAGTGTTTAATCTCCAGCTGACTTCCTTCCTTCCTCCAGGCAGCATGCTTCTGGGTGGCTCACTGCTCATGCAGCCATGCTCTGGGTGCTCAAAGAATGCAAATTCACTTGGGCATTAGTGATGGCAAAACGCCATAGAGAAATTAAATGTGCTGCAAATAGAGGGGCACATATTTGATTCTTAAACTAAAAATAAACCTTTTGGGGTTATGTGTAATCGCTCTCTTGGAATTTTCACTTCTTTGACACATCTCTTTAACTCCCAGTTTAATTTACATACACAGCCCCATACAGTTCTGGGGTGAGAGAACTTCCAGTACGTGTCCATATGCTGTCCTCAGAGCAACGTCAGCATGGAAGGAAGAGAAGAAGAGGAACAAGGGGGAACAGAACAGGCAGGACTCAGTGCTATGAGTTTAGACAGAAAGCGGAGTGCAACAGAGAGCAGAATAGGGTCCAGTCCAAAGGCTAATTCATGGCCTGACCTTGAGTAAAAGTGCTGCAGCTTTCTGTGCTTTCGTTTCTGAGTTTGTGCTCTTTGTAGACTTCCAGTTGCTTTTGAGGTGGGTTCAAGAGGTAGGGCAGAGCCAAACCTGGGCCCGCCTTTGTGCGCGTGAATGAATTCTATCCAGCCTCAGCATCCTGGGAGGGGGTGGGGGCACCTATCCTCCTCCTATTTTTAAAAATCCACTACTTGCACTTTCCTTCAAAGAGACACCAGAGTGATTGATGTATGAGAGGGGAGAAGGAGATCAGTGCCCCGCTCCAAGTTTCCAACCACTTGTGGAAAAGGACATGAAGGGTCCTTGTTGAGATAAGAAGGGAAGGTGGCTGCCAACCTATAGGAGGACCTGCTCTTGTTTTTCTAGAAATTATGCTTAAGCTATCAGCATCCTCTTGCTAAATTCTACTTACTACTGTTGGCAGTTAGGCCAGTGGGTCTCATACTATACAAATGCAGACATTAAAAGGAAATAGGACTTTATGCTGTGGCTCCAGGGTAGTAAATCCTGGGCACATGGGTTATATTAGTCTGCATACTTGGACCACTTACCTTTGCCAGGTCCCTTACACGTATCATTATCTCATTTCATCTTTCCAGTAGGAGCTTGACACTATTATCCCCATTTGATACGTGGAAAAATTTAAGGTTCAGAAGAGCAAAAAAAAAAAAAGAAAAAAAAAATCTGCACAAGATTACACGCAAAGTGGAGGTTGGATTCAAACCCTGGATGATTTGTTCTCACCCTCTGGCAAGATTTCACCCTGTGTTGACTCTCTCATTCCCCAGGTGGCTGCTCAACTGCTAGTTCTCTGAGACGGGAAGGGAACTTTCTCCAATGACACTAAAATAATCCTTGAGTTTCCTTAAGAAATTTGGGGTCTCTATTTTCCTAACACTAGGCTGGAATATAACCAGAAGGCACGAGAGGGCCTGTAACGAGAGGGCACCCCCTGCTCATCTCCCACCAGCACCAAGGCAGTATCCCTGACTCGCTTCCATCTCTTCTATCTCGAGATGATTAGGCTGCTGACATAGGTGGAGGAGAACGCATCTCCCTCCTCTCCCTAGGGATACTAAGTCTGATGACGGAACCCCTAACACTCAGCCTCCCAAATTCTCCTAAGTTCTCCATGAGCCCATTAGCTCCAGCTGCACACAGGTCTCCTGGCTGAACTTGGCAGCCAGAGTCCTGAGGTTGGTATTCAGATTAGCCCCACATACTGCCCTTGGTACCAAGCAAAACTGACAGCCCTGCTTGGTTACTCATCGATGACTGACCCACAGGGGCACTGAACCCCAAGTCTGAGATATGAGATTCTAATGATCTTACAGTGTCACTCTGATGTGCTTTGTGGCTGGAAGGTTCCTTTGAAAACCCTCCAAACTGCCTTGGGAAGCTGCATTTTCTAGTTACTTCCCAGCCAAGCTAATGAGGTATGCTAATTTTGGAAGATGCATAACCGTCAAGAAATGTGGCTCAAATCTCCAGGAACAGGATTCTGGTGAGATTCTAGAGAAACACTGAGGAGTAGCAGCCTGTGACTCCACGTTCCTCAGACTCTTCCTCCAGGTTTCAGGATGGGTCCTTGGCTCATTTTCCAGCTGCAGAGTCAGCAGTTTGATGTGGCCTGAAGCTGTGCTCACTGCAGGAGATCTGCATGAAGTAAAGAAGGCAGTGCCAACAGCTGGCCCAGAGAAGGCCACGAGCTTGTAGACTTAGTCAACACTATGAGGAGTAGAGTTTGCCCTGGCTGCCCCCACAGCCTCCCGTATGGCGTGTTCCTTCCCTCTGGTCATAATGGCCGGACTCGTGTTTACTGGATGCTTACATTATGCCCATCACCATGCTGAGTACTTACATGACATTTACACAAATCACAGCTTAATTCCACATTTTGGGGGAAGGTTTGTGGAGGAAGGTTTAGAGAGGTTAAAAAGCTCACCTAAAATCAAATGCTAATAAATGAGAAAGATTGAATTTGAACTCAGAACATATTCCCCAAAGCCTCTAGTTATACTGCTTTTATCTGACTTCCCTCTTTTCTCCAGGCTCCTAATGTCCTAAATTCTCTTTTGTTAGCTCTTTGAGTTTCCTTACATTATATCATACTAGGAGCATACCCTAGATTATTTCTTGTCCTTTTAGTAATCTCTACTTACATGGTTTTGTATTTATTCACTTTAAAGATGCCTTTTTTCCTGATAGAATAAACTATTTTTTGCTAAAGTGTTAATGACTACCAAGGAGTAATATGCTATCTTAATTAGAAAACCCTTTGCATTGTCACCGTAGACGATCATGCCGTAACACCAAGGAGAAAGAAATTTGCATATTTCAGGCATTCTCTGGACCAGTGAGAGAGAAAATTAGGGATTAGGAAATGAGTGGGGTCTTCTTCCTGGCACCTTTCAAATCACATTTGCTTATTTATTAGGCTTACAAATAGTAAATATTTAGTAAATGTTTGCTGAAAAATAACTGACTTAATGAGTGAGTGAACAAAAGAATGAATTGCCAGGAAGGCCATGTTAACCGGTGTGATGTAAATGTGTCAACCGGTCTGTGAAACTAGTGTGTGATGCCCCATGATCATATCAATGTACACAGCTATGATTCACTAAAATAAAAAAAATATATATTAAAAAAAAAAAAAGAAAGAAAGAAAATGTCCAGACAAGACTGAAGTATGTGGTAATACTATGTTTGGCCAGTAGAGGCCACTGTTAACATTTTTCAACATCTGTGCGGGCATTAATCGGTGAAGGGAGAGCCTCGGGCATGGAAAATTCTCATCATCCTAAAGGCTGTTTCTGGAGACAAAAGTCTGCAATGAATTCCAGTAGGTTCTCTTCCTTCATTTAGATTCTCATAGAAGTTTTCAGGTACAGACAAGGGAGTGTTCTCTCTGCTGCCTGGAGAGAAGCCAAGATATTTCTCCAACCCTGGAAGAACAGTCCTATTGAGGCATCCTCAGCACAGAGTGAGATAGCCTCAGCAGAACAAGCTGAGCACACACCTGATCAGACTTTGTACTTGGGAGCATCTCAGAAAAGAGGATGGTGGGTGGGTTGGTGAAGGAATTAACCATTGGCTAAATGTTGTGTTTTGCTTTTTGGTGCATCTTCTGAGTGGAGCACTGCTAGAAGACTATTCCAGATAATCCCCCAGTTCAAACCTTACTTTGGTACCATGGACAGGAATCTAGGAATCTAGATTGGTACAGAAATGTTCTCTAAGAGCAACTGTACTCTTCTGCCCAGAAAACACTTTTCCAGTGCTTCCTGTGGAGAGCTGTGGGGGAGATCTGTCATGGCTGGCCTTGCTCTACTCTAGAGCCAATTGAGTCATGCCCGGGTCACCTCCTCCATGCAGCCCACCTCATACACTCTGCCTGCCCCATCACACCCCACCTCAGGTGTTGTCACATTACATACCAACATTGAGGGGCCAGTTTGTTGTCATTTTCTGGGTCTTTAAGCTGTGGATGCTGGCACTTAGCCCAAGAACAGGCACAGAGTTCTCAATGTTTGATGAATGAAAGAACAAGTGAATAAAGCCCACTAGCCTGCACTGTAATGTACCAAGTCAGCTCACAAGATGACCAAGTTAATTAGACCTGCTCTTTAACTGTCAGATTATTTATGTTGCACACATACAGGAAAGCAGAGAAAATGGAAACAGCTCTTCCCAGCTCTCCTTTGTAGCCTTTGTATGAGGCTGGAGAGGATAAAGCTTTTCTTACTGGACATAATGAACCAGAATTAATTTTATCCATGTTTGTTTTCAGCTCTTGGACACACAACAGGAGGCTTGTAATGACCATCCTGCTTACATCTTATTAAATTTAAAAAGATAAAATGAATTGTGTGAACCATAAGCTTATAAGCTACCATAGGCCAACGAGGAATGTGCTGATTAAAGTTTCACTCAGCAACAGATAGTAGCATTCTGTGCCCTGGAACATGAAAATGAACGTGCCCCGAGAAGATGTGCTAAGGAGGGAACATCAAACTAGTAACTTCTAATTGCTAGTTAACATAGGACTGGATTAGCAGGATAGAAACAAGGCAATAAATGAAGGAGTCAAGACCCCTTTGCTTCCTTCATGAGTCATTATGGAGCCAAACTCACCAAACTTTCTCCAAGGTTTGATGAAATGTAGGACTTGTACCAAGAGAGCCAGAATTGAAGCCGGCCGCTCTTGCTGGGCTGCATCTGTGCACTGACAGCCAGGACAGGTACCAAGACCTCCCCCAATTGTAACCTCACCTCATGGACTCTCACTGGGAAGTGTGATGTCCTGTCTTGCAGATCAAAATTGTCTCAAATGGGAAGAGAAGTTGGCCAATTTCTCCAAATCAAATTAAGGATTGACTGCAATTCAACTCACTGGGGATTCATTTCAGCTTGGCACCCCAAGCCTTTATAAAAACTGTGTGAGCAAGGGGCTATGCCAGCCTGTAGTTAACAGATGAATGAGCAGGCTATGCCCCTGCCTTCAAAGGCTTGGCAGTGTCCTGGGGGAGGTGGACTAGTCAAGAGACGGTAACTGCTATTAGACAGGCAATGGGAGCTTGGGGAAGGAACCCCTTGTCTGCCTGTGATCAGAGGGAGAGGTTAAGGGGAAGGAGGTTTTCAGAAGGAGAAGGAGAGGTGTGAGCCTGAGCAAAGTGTTTGGGTGGTTTCAAACTGTGTGCCCAGGGAATGTAAAAGAATGGTGGCCCATTCATGGACCTGTGAGCATTTCAGTATCACTGGCACCCACGGGGAGAATGGGGAATGAGTAAGAAAAGGGACAGAAGGTAAGCACAGGCCAGACAGAAATGGGCCTGGACACAGGAGTTTGCATTTGAACGTGAAAAGAAAAGAACGCCACTGAAGGATTCCATGACAGATGGCAAAGGGGGCTGCTCTGGGGCTTAAGCCTCTGTTCCCTTGTTAGAGAGGACTTGTCAGGATGTTGGCGTTTGAAGGGTACAAACCAAACCCCGAGGCAGGCAGATATAGGGGGCTAGGAACCAGGAGATTGGCCCCAGAGCATCTCTGAAGCTGGCGGGCTCTCGGTGGCTGGCCTCCGGGCCTGGGGTTCCCCCTGCCTGGTGCACCCCAACTACCCTCTTGCTGTCCATTCTTCTCACACACAGGTGGCAGGGACCTCTTCTGCAGGGTCCTATGGCCCTGGCACCACCCTGGCCCTGCAGTGCCATCTAAGCCAGCTTACTTGCCAATGCGCTCCCACTGGACTGTAAATCCTTGAGGGCAAGGGCCTTGTGTGCCTTATTTAGCCTACTCTGTGCCTGGAACCATGCAGGGCACAGGAAGGAGCACAACAAACACGTGATCATAGAATGAATGGGTAGATCGCCGGGTGGAAGTCACTTAACCCTTCCTCATCTTTATTCATTTATCTGTAAAATGAAAACCATCTCTGTGTTCATTTCCAGTGATGAAACTCTCCCTTCCAGCCACCTGCAGCCCCTAATGCATCACCTTTCCTCTCCTGCCCCACATACCCCTTTACCTTACTCCTTTGCCTCTCCCTGCATTCCTGCTCCTTCCTCTGTCCCTCCCTGTGATTCCTGCCTGCTCATGTGTCCTATTCTGCTTTTTCCCCACTCGGCCTTGGTTTTCCCAGCTAATGACCCCTCCCCTTGCCTCTCCTCTCCTCCTTGCCCAGTCCACCCTCCCCGCAGCTGTATCTTGTTTCCTGGCCTTCCCAACTTTCTCTCTGTCTCTCTGAGTCATCCTTGTTTCTTTCCATTTCGTCCTTCTTACCTTCCTCAACTGTTTTTGTTCTCATAAAATTTCTACTAACCTAATTTTTTGCTTGGCTTTTTGCTCCTGGCATTTGGTTCTAACTGACCTCTAGACTCTTCTCTCTATTTATTCTGAACAGAACAAATTGGCGATGATAATGGCACTGATGCTATTTCAGCAAAGAAAGAAATGAGGATGTGGAGATGTCTTTGAGCGGACAGGCAGGAAGGAGGGTCACCACTTAGTTCATCACTGAGAGTAACCTGTGCTTTGATGGAGCTTCAGAGAGTTTGCTAGCATATGAGGAGCATCTGGAACTGTTCCTTCCGGAAAATAATACGTCAGAAGGCAGAACAATAATTATGTTTCCCTCAATGATCCTGGCAAAGATGTTTGCTCTCTTAAAGGACCTCAAGGCACTCATAAAATGAGGAAAACTGAGTTAAGTGCTTTTTATTAAACCATTAAGAGATTTTATTCAGCTAAGACAAATGTCTTCACTGAAGGATACAGAGTTTGATAGTATAGAAAATACCCAGATGAAAACTTGTCTGAATAAATTAGACTGATGCATTTGGCATTTAGGCTCCTGAATATCTGATTCCCTCCTTCAGCCACAGCCAAAGAATATTCTCTAGTGGTGGATTCCCTGTGTCTGGCATGGGGGTGGACGGGCTGGAGAGGTCTTGACAGTGCTGAGTGTTTCCCCCGCTAGAAGTGGCTTTGAGGACAAAAATATAAGTAGAAAGGAATCCATTTTCTTTCCTCAAGAGCCCTGGGAATCCCAAATCTCCCTGGACATGTCCATTTCAGAGGCCACACAATAGTCCGAGAAGGACTCAGGACATTGGCAAAGAGGAATGGCTTAGAGAGGACTCACAACCAATTTCAGGGCCTTCAAATCTCTGTTCTAAATACATAGAAGGTGTAAACTCAGAAAAAAAAAAAATTTAAAGACACTCCCAGCTCTCCCTGCCACACCTGGTGAATCCACTAAAATCCTAGAATAGACTCTTCTAGGGACGTTAAAGCTCCACCTCCTCCCCTCAATTCTCCAAAATGGAAAAGAAACAGTCTCTGAGCCCTTGTGTGCCAAGGGATTTAGTATAATAATGTTTATTTGTAAGGAATAAAATCAAGCCAGGCACTGTGAGCTTGCAACGACTCAGACTTAATAATAGTAATAGCTCACATTTGTTGGGTGTTTACCACGCGTCAGGCACCATTCTGAGCACCTCGTTCCTGCAACAGTTCAAGAAGAGCATCATCATCCTTCTGACGAGGAGCGCGAGATGATTTAAGCTGCCCTAGGTCACACTGAGGCAGTCCATTTGAAGATCTCCCCAGTGGCCCTTTCTTTTGGGTACTGCCTGCCTTCTTCCTTCTGGGACTGCTCTCTCCCTTTCCTTCCATTCTACCCATGTGTCTACCAGGTTTTTTTTTTTCCTTTCTTTTTTGTGATTCTCCCTGTAGGCAGTCAGTCCCTCCCTGAAACATTTGCAAATCAAGGAAGAGACAGAAATATGAGTATGAAGTTCTAACATGGAATCCTTGGGGCCTGATGACAGCCACATCCGGCACATGACTTGGAGGAGGGAGCCTCGCACAAGGCAAGGAGAGTGTCACGACTGAGTCTCACACCCAGGGTGCAACGAAAGCCTTCAAGTCCTGCTGCAGTTGCTCCAGAGGCTCAATTCCTGTTCTTGGATTCCAGGGTGCTTATAATAAAGTCTCCCTTTTGCGTTAGCTACTTCAGATTGATCTAGGAAAGCAATGCCATGACGTGGATACCCTGTGCGG
The DNA here is from genome assembly GCA_963574355.1 of Loris lydekkerianus. NCBI lineage: Eukaryota > Metazoa > Chordata > Mammalia > Primates > Lorisidae > Loris > Loris lydekkerianus. The sequence continues at coordinate 71,562 of CAUYPK010153780.1, read as the reverse complement.
GCTGTGGAATCAGACAGGCTAAGTTTAATTCCTGGTTGTGTGATCTTGAACAAGCATCTCACTCCCTTGTGCTTCAACTTCATCTAAAAAATGGAGATAATAATAGTGTCTGCTATCAAAGATTTTTGTGGGAATGGTTGTTCAGGTAAAGTATTTAATGCTGAGCCTTGTACATGGAAAAGCTTCCCCAAAAAAGTGCCTCTTTTTTTTTTTTAATATCAATTTAAGTTGTTACTTTAGTTACTAATATTATTTCTACTGATCAATTGCAGAATCACAAGATTCCAGTTATGGCTGTCTGTTGGTACCTGGGATTTCGAGCTTTCAATACAAGAGCAGTGTGTGCAGGAGAGGGTGTGGCCGGCTGTGAGTGTGCCTGCGTGGGTCTCGGGTGAGGACATTGATTTGTTTTCTTTCAGGCCTGGAGGTGGTTCCAAAAATAAGAGCTAATAATATCTTCAGGAGACTTCAGCACACAGACTGCTATTCTGTGTAATCTGTGAGGTGTGGTGCTAGAAAGCAGAGAGTCAGATTGATTTTTAAAAGGCTGAACTTCCAAGCTGTTGTAAGAATCAGCCAGCAAATGAGAGATCTATAAACCCCAGGAACATTCAGGGCATCACTGGGAATGGTGCTGGGAGATGGATTAGGCATTGAAAATGAGTACTTGGCAGAACAAAGAAGTTTTTATATGATGTCAGAACTTAGAAATTCCCAGGACTATTTTATTTATGGACAAAGTTGGGTAGGAAGGGAAGAGTAGAGGATGAAATTAAATTTCTTAAAAGGATCACCACTGAGGATTAACTACTGGTTGAAGCAAGGCTAGAAGCCAGATGTGATTTGGGAATGCAGTGAGGGGCAGTGGAGGGGAATAGATTTAATACAACCTTGCCCAGTTTCTTTGCTGGGCTGGGAAATTGATTTAGGGAAAGCTGGGCAGGGGATTCTTGGAGGTCCTGTACTGTCTTTGGTGGAAAGTTGAGCGGACTTGCTCTTGGGCCCAGCTTCAAATGCCTCCCAGGACTCTTTTTCCAAGAAAGTCACTCAGATTAGGGCTGATTATCGTTCTGAAGCTGCCACCAAAGTTTTAGTCTAGGCCAATGAACACGTGACGCAAGGAAAAGCAAGAAGTTGAAATTCTCAGAATGCCCTTGAAATGCACTGAGTGAGTGAGGGACACGGAAGAAGAGGGGGATGTTTCTGCCAGTCCTTAGAAGGGTGGGTGGGGAAGGGTTGTGGGATAAGTGAGGGAAGAAGGGTGCCTGCCCTTTGAGGAAAGGCACTAAAGGATGAAGAACTGAAAGTAAAGGAATAGAAACCCCAAGGACAAAGGGATGTTCAGAGTTGATGGGATTTGAACCTGCATGTGAATTCAAAGTCTACTGCAGGGTAGGTGGTGGTGAATGTGCCCCACCCCTCAGCTCAATTCACTGAAGACCTTGTTAATTTAGTTGTTGCAGCTTCACAATATATTAGATGCCTCTTCATCAGCACAGGGTGGAAGAAGGTTATAAGATTGTTCCCACTGAAGATGTGGGCAAATGGAGCCATCCTTTTAAAATTTAACAGTCTAGGGCGGTGTCTGTGGCTCAAAGGAGTGGGGCGCTGGCCCCATATGCCGGAGATGGCGGGTTCAAACCCAGCCCCGGCCAAAAACAAAAAACTTAAAAAAAAAAAAAAAAATTAACAGTCTAAGACAATTCAGGACAAGCCAGGAATAGAACCCAGAACTTCTTGCCTTTCAGTTCCTTCCCTTTGACTTTGCTCACAAAAGGCAGATCACTTTAGAGTGAATAACTGGTGTGGTTCCCAGGTCCTCTGCCATCCCACACAAAGGGTGACTATTCCATACCACAAATGAGGATTAGGTAGGATCACAGCTGCAGTCCTGTGGGGAAAAGGCAGGGGCTTCTACTGCCAAGTCAAAGAATCTGGTCACCCTAGCTCCATGTAAGTCATGGTAGCTGAGCCATGCTGGACTGTGTAGGAATTTCCTCAGGAAGGGCACAGACGGGAGTGGAGACGGTGCCCTCCTGGGGAGAGTGCACAACCTCCTTCTCGGCCCTGTGGTTTCGTGGACCTGGGAAACCCCACTGCACTGACACTCAAGTGGGTATGTGCCAACTGTCCACGGCTGTGAACACTGATGAGGGGATGGTGGTGGTGGCCACGTGCACTTCCTGTTTGACCACACTTAGTTCTTAATGACACTTGCCGGAGTCTGATATTTTTCTAAGTGTTTTTATACCTGTTACTGCTTGTGTTTTTCAACAATTGAAATGGTACACACACATATAATTTTTTTCTCATTTCAACCAAAAGAATTGTACATTTTCAATCCATGATACATGAGTTTCTTATAATAAACTGAAATATTTTATACTTAATATAACACGTGTAACGTTTCCTCTTCTGTTAGCATGTCACATCCTGACTTCTTTACTATTTACCAATGAGGGAGACTAAACTATTATTTACTCATTTTCACAGATGAGAAAACAGAACAGTAGAGTAAATTGTCTCAGGTTTGTGCACGTTAGTGGAAGAAGCATTCAGACCTTCTGGGTTTAAATAATGTACTTTCTACCATAGCACAGGTATCTATGCAATGAAGTCTAAATTTCTAGGCCCATACTTAAACACCATAAACTTCTTCATAGTTGGTTCCATAAATTATTTAAAAGTGTTATAAAGGAAGGCCACTCCTTATGGGCCAAGGGCCATTGATGGCAATTAGACAAGGGACCCAAATTCAGGCCTCCGAGTAACCATTTCCATAATCAACTTTGTTTTCCTGCTCAATGAACAAAACAGATTTCATGACATTTTTGGAGGGAAAAAAAAAAGGCCATTTATTTTTCAGATTTTTTTCCCTCTGGAGAAAGTTCAACTTGGTTTTGCCTGTTGGTTTTGAATATTGCATGTGCGACTATCATTTACAAGAGTCATTTGGTGATCAGATTGCATGTCTCCCTTGTTTAGGTGGTGCTGCAGATGGATTGGCAGTTGCTTGCATACAGCTGTGCACATCTGGCATGCAGGTGTGTTTGCTGATAGGCTGACTTGCTTACAAAATGATTTCTTCTGGGAATGAAGAGAAGAAATTGCCCAAGGGCTGAGACAAACTGTCCATTAGCTAGGGCATTGATTTGTTTATAACAGTGATTTTCTGGGAAAGGTAATTTGGGCAAAATGATGAGATACACATGCCTAAAAAACGAGGGGTCACAGAGGTTACATGTCCTCAAAGGCAGGTGTGTGCCAAGGCCTGAGTTGGTTTGGGGGCCCTGAGGGAGTTTAAAGGGTTAGTGCTTTAGTGAAAACTGCATCCATGGGTATTGATGGATGAAATGACATAATAACTTGGGACTGCTTCAGAAAACTTCCTAGTGGGTGTTGTTGTGTATGTGGGGGAGGGAGGTGGTGGTGGTGGAGAGTGGGGGCTATGGGTGAAATAAGGGAGATGTAGAGTTGATGATTTTTATAGCTGAGTGATTGGTACACAGAGTTCATTGATAGCTCTATTTTTATGTATTTTTGACATTTTCTATAATAAAAAGTTAAAAACAAAATCTGTTCCTACATATGGGCCTCCAGAAGTACAATGACTATCCTTAGGCCTCCCATTAACTCCAGGTAGTGGGTGGCCATGGGGGTCAGGGATGGACACAGGCAGCAGGAGGAGGGAGAGGGGTGGGTGCTCACTCACAGAGACAAGGGAGAGAATGGACTCGTCACTTTCTCCTGCTGACACAGTCCTCCTTGCTGTATCATTAGAAGGCAGGTGTCTACTTTCGCCTTCTCCAAACACATGGCAGTCTCTCCAAGGAGTTTAGGGAGTCCAGAAACACAACCAGAATGGGGCTGGTGGAAATCAAATGTGTACTAAAGCCACGTTCTCTAAGAGATCCAAACCTAATCTAAGGTACAGCCCCCCAAAAGGAGGAAGGTGAAAGGGAACAGACAGGTGACAAAGTGAGCAGAAAAATCAAGGCAGATTTTGAAGAAGTCCTCCTCATCTGGGCGAGACTTTCCTGGGCATTCCCTTGCTCATTGAACAGAAGATGGCCAGCCAAGTGAGGGTGTGTGCCTCAGACCCTCAGCAGAGACTCGACTGCCTCTCTGATACTTTGCTGGCAGACACAGGCTCCGCCCCTCAGCCACAAGAGATGATCCACTGGCTTTTGAACAACCAAAATAGAAGAATCAACAGCTGCCTTTCCAGCTGGGACAGCCTCTGCCAGGACCCCTTTAGGATCCTTTCAAAACCAAAAATATTCTGAATGAAGGCTGCGAATGACCCTGTCCATTCCCAACTCCCAGTTAGTTTCCTTCTGTGGTTTGGGGGAAAGCCACCCCAGGGGAGCCAAGCCTGGGCAACGAGGTGAGGGCACCAGCCATCTTCCCGAGTCTATATGGTTGTGTGGCCACAAATACCTGTGGCCAACTTGAACAAAACGCCCACTCCTCTGAAACTTGCTCTGAGAACTTGAGTGAGACACACTCTGTTCTCTCCCTCCATCCCTCCGTCCTGCCACAAATGGCTGTGAGATCCACTGTCAGCAGAGGGGTCCCTACTCCTCCCTTCTTGGACAGCTCACCCTCCCAGCCTCAGTTTTCCTTGGTCATCGTCTGCACTGCCTGTGTCTCCCTCCTGCCTGCTGATTCTGCTGTGGTGGGGGGGCCCTCTTCCATCTCTCTGGTCTGGGCCCCCTGCCACCATGCCTCCCTCCTCTCCCCCCACCCCTGTGCCTCCTTCCCACCCGCCCCCTGTGCTCCACACAGCTGGGCTCTCTGGGGACACGGCTGTTTGGGCTGTAGTTCTGCGGCGCAGGTGGCACTGGCAGATGTAAGTTCTCTCCATTCATGTGGGTAAACAGCAAACATTATATTAAAATATTCATCACCAGGGCTTCTGTCTGAATGTTAATCTGGGGCTGGAGCTGATTCACAGTCCCCAGCATCGGCTCCTGGGAAGAGCCCCATGGTGACGCTGTGACTCTGCAGCAGTGGAGTGGTCAGAAGAGGTCGGTCTGAGAAGAGAAGTGTTGATTTTACGTTGGCTTTAGGGGTGATACACGGCAGAGCCTTCTGGCCAGAGAAATAACCTGTCTGCCTGGGGAGGACGTGTCTGTGTGGGGCAGTCACCACAGCTGAGCGCTGGTGGGCCTGGGCAGTTCTGTAGAACACGCAGGTATCTGACATGGGCTCCTGGCCTCCTGTTTATCACTTCTGTATTTATGTGTCTGGCTCTGTGCTGAATGCTGATGAGTCTGGTGGCTCCTTAACTGCCCGCTGGTGAGCCATTTGCTTTCTGTTGTTAATGATGACAGGCCCTGTGTCTGTTCCATTTTGCCATTAGTCTGGACAACGCCTTGGCGACATCAGGAAAATCTAGACTCCTTCTAAAAGATAGATTGTTGCGGCAAGAAGGAGTACACTATTCTCAGGGTCTAAAACATTTCAGCAACAGGAAAGTCTTCCTTCTAATGAAGAGTCGGAAACAGGTCAGATGTGGTGCTGGAGGTATACATGCCTGCAGGCGTGGCTGCACACAGTTCTCCCGTCCCGCCTCCCCCTTGCACACACGAGTGCATGATTACTCACTTGTGACCACTTATGGATGTGTGCTCAGTGACACACATTGGGCCAGGCCCAAGTGAAGAGATGGGTGGTCTTCCCAGCCTGCCCTTGAGAATTCGCCGTCCAGTGCAAGAGAGATACATGCGTCACATACGTGGCTAATTAGTCAGTGCGAGGAGCCCTGGGGACCCAGAGGAGGCTGTGAGAACCTCTCACAGAACAGGTGATGCTTCGAGTGATTTTTGAGCCCTTCAAGGTCAAAGACCCCATTGTAACCATATTTGTAACTTTAGCAGCTGCCTGGCTCATAGTAAGTGCTCATTGAATATTTATTGAATGAATGAATGAAGGTGTTCTTAGGACACAAAGATGTAACAGATGATACCTGCTTTCCAGGAGCTTCGATTTCCTGGGAGAACAAGATATTATTGAGGCAACGAAAGAGAGTGATCCCCTCCAAGTTGAGATCTTCGCCAACTTCCTTTCTGTAATACTTTGACGGTACCCCACATGGGAGTATCTAAGCACCCAGAAAACTTTGCTAAATGTTTGTTCGTTGTCAGCTTTTGTAGCTAGACTACAATAGGACCAGGCTTTGGGAACAGTCCACCTGTAGCCGACCCTCCCAATAGCCTGTGACCATTGCACGTGGCTAACTGAACTTGAATATCCAGTCAGGGTGACAATCATTACATCCTGGGTACCACTTGTGCCTGCTGGGACCTGCATCAGGCATTTCACATGGGCAGTCACATTAATCCTCACATACCCAAACTGTAGCCTTTTTTTTTTTTTTTTTTAATTCATTCAGGAAGAGAAACGGAATTTAGAAATCTTGCTACGGTCCCTGAATATTACATTGTGTCACTTCCCCACATCCTGTCACTATGCCCCAGAGAGACACTTGATTATGCTTCAGGGGAGAATCTTTCAACATCCTGCTGGCTGATGTTTAACATCCTATTCTCTTCAAGGCATTTTTGGAATTGATGTTAGGAAGTCTTTGCATTGTTTTTCTATATAGAGAAGTTCATGTTCTTGTGTGTTTTCCTGTTATTAAAATAGAAAGGCTCATCGCTCTTTTTATTTTGAGTGCCTGATTCACACAGATTCTAGAAAATGGTAGCTGTGTGTCTGTTCTATTTTAATACTCCAGTATATATGCTACTGAGGTCTGTGGGAGCCAAATGCATTTCACTTATTTAAGTATCTTTCACCAGGTATTTCCTAACTTCCCCTTGTTTTCCCACCCTGCCAATCTGTGTTGACGTGCTACATATGTCTCTCTAATAACCTGGGTGGGAGCTCAGTGTCTACATGGCTCTTTATTCCGTAAAATAAGTAAAAATTACAATGCTGGCTGGCACGCACTCATCTTGGTGACTGGGGGCTGCCATATGCAGAAGCTTCCCTGGCACTGTTTACTGAAGTCTCTCATTTTCTGTCTTGCTGAGACCTGGGAATACTTTAAACATTCAGCTTGAGGTGCACTTAGCATTTTTGAACTGCCAATTCCATGCCAGACATTGGCTAAGGCACGACCACAGTCACAGACTCAGATAATTTCACCACCTGCGAGATGATCTGGTGAAGTCATAAAATAATCCTCATTTCACAAACAAGAAACTAAGGCTTGGAATTTAAATGAACTGGCTCAGAGTCTCCTAAGCTACCAGAAGGGGATGTGGGAGTTTGAACCCAAGCTTTTGCATTTTATAGGGGTTACCTGCTCTAGATACCACCCCAAACACCTGACATATGGGGGCACTCTGAATCCTTATAACGACCCTGTGACGCGGTACTACCTGATGGTAACAGGTAAGGAAACCGAGGCACAGAGGGGTTACATAGCTTGCCCACGTTCATCCAGCTTGCCCACCATCCCAATGGTGGGGCCACAGCACTCAGCTGCTTCTCCCAGGCCCTGGACCCAAGTCATGTGTTTCAGGGGGCTATTCCAGCGGAACAAAGCTCACCCTTTTCCAGATTTCTTAATGGTGATACTAATTGCACAGATGTCCAGGCATTCTTCTCTTTTTCCTTGGTTCCTTCTAAGAGTCCTTCAGGGAAAAAAAAAAACACTTAAAACCTAATTTCCCAGAACACATACTTTGCTGCCGCCCTGCCTTTCCTCTTTCTCCAGCTTCCTCTAGATTTTGGTTTGGTGTGGGAGCGAAGCCACCGATTACCAGAGAACATGCGCTCCTCTCCCTGCCCCGTCTCCCTCTCTCTCACCATCAATTACAGCAAATGTCATTAATCTAAAAGGCAAGGGACCAGGAAGAATGGATTTTGAATTAACTAGTTCAAATAATCTGATATTTTTACTGGAGCATGACAGGATATCCAGTTAGCTCGGGAACAACAATTGCTTCCAATTGAGCATTCTCTCGGACAAACCAATATCTGCTTAACAAGGTTTTGCTGTAAAGGGCGATCAAATAGGCACTTGTGTTTCCTGGGGCTTCTAGAGCTTGGATCTTGATGCCTGGGGCAGCTGCCACAGTGCTGTTGGCTTGCACTGTCTTGTGGGAGCAATGGGCCTCCACTTTAAACAAGAAAGCAAGCTTGGGGACTCCCTGGGGCTCCGACACAGTCTCTGCCCTAGGCCCTCATCGGTATCATTAGTGGGTCCCTGGGATCCTTCAGTGCTTGTATTAGGCAATAATCACTAGTGCTTACACCAAACAGGTCCTGCTTGGTCTTGTAAAATGCCTTGCAGCGGAAATGGCTAACTACCCACCAAAAACTTGTCTGGTCTCTTGCATAGCATGAAATTGTTGCTGGGAGCATCTCCCTCACCACAGGCTACATTCCACCCCCCACACCCTCCCCAGCGTTTATGACTGGTTGTCACTGATGGGATGTGAGCCTGAGTGCTGTGTGTCACTCTTAGGCTGAACAGGGTGCATAGGTGTATCTTCCGCCATCCTCTTCTCCATCTGCCAGCTGGATGCAGAGGATTCTGAGCACCAAAGGGTGGTGGGGCCATGATACAGAGGAAGGATCCTTAGATGCTCCATCACCACAAGGAGGAAAATGGTCCACTAAGGAGAAGCACCCCTGCGGGAATATGGCGAGCGTGCAGAACAGCCTTCTAATGCGAGGCGTCTACTTGTTCTGCAGCTCATGTTACCCTAACTTATGCATGCTCTTCTACCCTCTTCTGTTCCTGTATTTTTCTTCCTAGTATAGGCGGGGAAGCCCTAGTTCAGAGCCAAGCAGAGGAGAAATGTGGTATCAGAGAGAAACACCCCTGAGGGAGCACACAGATGCTCAACAGCTAGCAGAGCGCAAGGAGGAAGCAATTCAAAACCTGCCCATAGAGAAGTGAGACTCTGAAGAGTGACAAGAGTGACCTGCTTATCTGGTTTGGCCAATTACCACGCAGCGAGTGTGCGTAACAGTAATAATAGTATCATCATCTGTCAATAATATGTGCCACATTAACATGGTCATAGATGGCGTTTGATGATAGCACTAAACTCTGTTTGCTCCGCCTTCTGTTGCTCATATGAAGGGAACCACGCTTTGTATAACAAGGTCGTTTGATCATAATTAAAAAGAAAAACAACAGAGGAGACATTAACTAGAATCAAAACCTAGGAAAGTCGACATACCACAAGGCACAACGCCTTGAGCTCTGGTTCCTTCTGTGCCCCTAGTGCGTGGGGTCTCTGCAGTCACGAGTTTAGTCTCTGCCTTGTTTGTTTGTTTATGCAGCTTTTCCTTTTTAAATATATGTAGAAGAGGCAGAAAAATATTGATTGGGGGAAGAAATTGGAAGTGGCACTGTCCTCCCCTCCAATTAAAAATTATGAAGGAAAGCATGCCTCAGGAGTAATAATATAGTAATAATTACAATTATGATGACTGGCATTTCTGAGTATTTAAAATGGACCCAGCATAGCTGTAAGGGCTGCAGTTATCAGATACAGGATCATAGAGTTGGGCTTTCCACGCAGGGGTAGTAGGAGCTGACCTATCGCCTCCCTGCTCCTTGGCCCTTACCTTTATTCATCATGTACCACTGGCTGAAATTAAAACCCTAAGGTTTTCCATTTGTCCCCCCTGTTTACCTTCCCCCATATCCTCCCTTCTGCAACTCTCAGTCTTTATGTCCCAGTTTGGGCTGCCTCCCCCATCCCTTTGTCCTGTGTGCTAAGAGGAAAAATGGCTAACCAAGCAAATTTCTCTCATAATTGGTTAATGGAAGTATTATCCCTCATAGCCATCAGATACCTTCAGTGTCCTGGTTCAAGTGACCCCTGAGTCCTTGGAGAGGGATAATATAGCTATTGGGTTAGACCAAAGGAAAAACCTACATTTCTGTGGCTTCTTCTCTGCCTATCTGCCTCTTCCCTCCCCTCTGTCCCTACTCCCAGCTGATCTAACACATAGCTGCACTGACTATATTTTTAAGCTAAGATTAACCGGTTTGACAAGCATAAATTATGGTGCAACACAATAGGATATCTGAAAGTGAAAGTACCCCAGAAAATACAACGCCTCTGGTTGTGGCCATCATAGTACCCGTAACAGGCAGCCTTTTCCACCATCTGCGGGGAGTCTGGACTTCACGTCTCTCCTGCCCCCTCTATGATAATAAATTTTGTTCCATGAAAGCCTCAATCTTCTGGAGACTTGAACCAAAATGGGAACAACAGTCAGAAAAGCAGCTTTGGCAGCTCAAAAGCTGCCTTCTCACCACTCAGGGTAATGAATGAGTCACTCCTTCTGGTAAGATTTTTTAGGATGGCTTAGCTTCTACAATGATACAGCAATCACTTGAGTTTATGGATACTGAATGTTGAGCCCAGGGAGTTGCAGACAGACCATTTACTTGCCAGAAGGGAGAACTACAAGCTTTGCAAGTCACATTCTCATTTCTATTTTCCTTGCATGGATATAGAATTTCTAAGTGGATTCAGAGCCTGGGAGGGCTTCTGAAGCCCAGTGGCTCTGACTTAGCTGCAGACCCAGTAACCCCAGAACCCTGTAATAGGCCCAGGTGAGCAAGAGTTGTGTGTTGACAACACAAGATGCTGGGAGGAGGGCCGGGAAGAACTGAGGCTGGGCTGCTGCTGGGTGACCTTGGGGACAAGCATGTGCTTGACTTCTCTGCTTCTCTCCTTGACTCAGCCAGGGCTTTGTTTTAAAAGCAGAACCAGATGCTGCCTCTAAGCTCAGCTTCAGGGCTGAAAATAAATTAGGAAAAGAGGGCTCCATGCAGGGAGGCAGCAGGGCAAGGAACACAGCATGCCCTAGAAAGACCTGATTAAAATCATGTCATTGAAGGGGAGTCTCCCTGTTCAAAGGGGCTGGACAGAAGAGATGTGGAACCTTCTGCCTGGCCTTCTGCTTTGAGTGGTTGTGCTGCTAGCCAAATGGGTTCTTGGCAAAGGAGTAGCTGTCCAGTCCTAATTAGTGGGGTAGAAAGGCAGGGCTGGGCAGAAGGCAGTGGCCTTGGGCTGTAGTGTGTTAGGCAGGATCCAATTGGTCCCAACATTGCCACTGCTTAGTGCACACACCCAGCTTAGTCCCCTCCTTTTAAATGTTGTGGGGAGCCTGTGAATGTGGTAGGATATCACTCCCATGATTATGTTGCATTGTATGGCAAATGAGATTTTGAAGATGTATTTAAGGTCCCTAATCAGTTGGCTTGAGTTTATTAAGAGGAAAATTATCCTGCACAGGCCTGACTTAATCATGTGAGCCTGAAAGAAAGTGAAATATCAGACACATTTTCATGTTGGCCTGGAAGAAAGTAAACTGTCACAATATACAAAATGATTTTTAAAAGGAAAGTAGACAGCGATGTTGTGAATGGATTATGGATGTGGCCGTGTAGCTAGGGTCTAGAGGTGGGCTCCAGGAGCGGATGTAGGCCTCCTGGCCAATAGCTAGCAAGAAATCAGGGACTTCAGTCCTTTATCCACATGAATTAAATTCTGCCAACAGCCTGAATGGGCTTTCAAGAGGACCCTGGCTCCAAACTAGAACTCCACCCAGCTGCAACATTGATTATCCCCTTATGAAACCCTGAATAGAGGACCGAGCTATGCCATGCCCAGACTCCTAACCTATAGAAACTGTGAGATAATAAATGCATGTCATCCGAAGCCCCTGAGTCTGTGATAATTTGTTACACAGCTGTAGAAGACAAACACATTGCAGCTAAGGACAGCAAATTGGTAGACCTCCCTGATCGCCTCCTTTCCTTCTTCTTAACTTTCTAGTCCTTCCTTTTACTGGCTTCCTTCTTTCTCTCTCTTTTGTCACATAATGATGCCTATATCAATCATTCATTGCTATATTGGCTCATTCACCCATGTGTTCATATTTTCAATCATATATTCAACGCTGTGAGTCACTGTGCTAACAGATGGGTCACAGTGGGTAGGAAAGACCAGAACACAGTCCCCCTGTCCTCAAGGGGGTCAGTCTGGTGTGGGTACAGAAAATGGGCAATTACAGCTCCATGAGGGAGAAGCCAGGAGAGGTAGTAATACAGGGTTCCAAGGAGGGGAACACAGCACAGCTGCCAAGGGAAGCTTCCGAGGGCCAAGTGGTTTCTCCATTGATTCCTGAAGCGCAGAGCAGTGAGTTCCAAACTTCCCTGCATGTTGGAATCACCTGGGCAGACTTAAACATTCTTGGTACCTTGGGTGTCTGGGGTGGGAGTCTAGTTTAAATGGTATATGGGGTTTGCCTGAGCATTGGAATGTCTAAAACAGTGGTTCTCAACCTGTAGGTTGTGACCCCTTCGTAACAATGAAAATACATAGCGGCATTAGGAAGGCTGAAAATCACTGGTCTAAAAGCTTTCCATGTGATCCTAGTATGCAGGAAAGTTTGGGAACTGCTGGTGAGTGAATACTGGAGTGCTCTGTTCAGACATCTCCTCTGGACACACATATAGAACCTGTGCTGGGAAGACTGGCTGCCACAGATCACAGCTGCCTCCTCTCCCTAAGAATTGCTCTGGGCCAGAGGGAGCTTCCCCACACAAGACTCCCCCCTTCTTGTATCTTTGCAGGGATAAGAAGGCCTGGCTCCTCACCTAAATCTGAGACAATTCTGATGGGTGATCCCGGCTCCAGTGCTTCCTGGAAGGTCAACCTAGGCCTTAGTTAAACCCACATTATGAGTCAGCTTTCCCTCCAGCCCCCTGCTCAATCTTGCCTTTCTGCCTCCTTGCAGGTCCATCCCCAGAGAGTTCTCTCTCATAAACCTGCCTGCAATTCCTGGCTCAGAATCTGTTTCCAGGAAAACAAGTGTAAAGCAATAAATAACAGCATAACAGAAGATGAGGGGAGAGGGTAGGTGAGACTATTGAACTTTTGGGCAGGGTAAGCACACTAGTTTGGTTGGTGTGTAGAGCTGAAGGGTAGGAAAGAGTGGAAGGTATGGAGGACTTGATCATGTACACTGGATGAAGATCACCAAGGATGGATTGGACCTCCTGGATGAACTAAGGGCATCCTGGAAGTTTTTGAGAAGTTCTACAATCATCCCTTAACTATTAGAGCAGGACTTGAGTACTAGACACAGGGTCTTGAAACGTGGCCAGCATATGTTCATCCTGCCCCAAGTTTCCAGGCTGGTCAACGTGTGGGTTAGAGAAAGCAGGAGCTCAGCTATAGCTGGACATCAGTGGACATGGGTCCTTATGAACAGGCTCTGCGTATTGCTGGGGATGACTAGGAGACCACAGCCCTGGGCACATGGCTGAAGGAAGAGAAAATCTCTAAGATGAGAATGCACAGCTGAAGGGGCCTCCAGAAGGCTGCCTTTCAACAACAAGGGGCCCTAAGGGTGGATCCCAGCCAAGGACAGGGCTGGCACCTGGGCTCTCAGAGGCTAAGGACCCAGCAGGCTCATGTTCTTTTTCAGTAATGTGTTGTAATACCACTATTCATGTGAAAGGAATCACCATATTATTATATTATTATATATTACCTATAAATTAGGTAATATATGGGAGTACATGGTAAATGGAAAAAGAGCTATACAGATGAAAAGTATTATGTCTTTTATGGTATTTATGTAAATGAGCTGTGGGGACAACTGTCTTCTGGAAGCTGTAAATCCCTGTGCAAACAAGAAGCCACGTGATTAGGCATTTCACCAGGTGCCCTGGGCCCGGGGCATGCGGTCCGGCTTCCACTCCACAAAGGCAGCTCCCTCCCAGGAGAATGAGCCCTGCGTGCAGAGCGTGTGGGCTGAAATCTCACGACCTGCCATGCACGGAGCCGTGGAATAACAGTATTCATGCAGAGCAATTTGCACAGAGTAAATTAAGGGGAATGAAACTCCTGTAACAGATCCTGGGAGGCGGGAGGAGACCAAGAGGAAAGAAGGAGGAGGCAGGCAGAGATGTCTAAGCGATGCCTGCCTTTTGAGGTAATCTGTTACAGGCAGTCTACGGGAAATTGGAGCCAGGCCCATGGTGGAATACCCTCTGGATAAGATGTCACGTTTACATGTTCACAAAGTGCTGTAGCCTCTGCAATTCCTACCCAAGGTGTAGCCTTCATGGTGGATGCCTGGGGACTCTTTGGCCATCCACACCTGCTTTGCTCATTGCACGGCTGGTCCTAGATTGGAACTGGTCCCTGGAGGAGGTTTCTTTTCCTAGGGTAAAAAACCTCCCTTGGGTTGGACGGTTCAAATAGCGTCTTTAATATTTCATATGCTTGTGATTCCAGCTGTCACTTTTCCCTCCGTCAGTGTTCAGTAAGCGGCTGCCCTTCCCAGGCCTGGTGCAGGGCACTCCGTGGCCTTAGCTCTGTGTCCCTCGCAATGCTGGGAGGTGAGCACTGTGAGTACCTGCTTCCTCAAGGAGACACTGGGTTTCCAGAGGACAGATAACTCTTCTACCTGAGCAGAGGTCAGCCATGCGCACAGCCTCTGGGGGATCTCGGGAGCTCACGTCTCCCCTCACTCTGGACACTGCTGCCATCTCCCTGTCCACCCAGTGTGCCACCCACTCCTGCCTGGCAGCCAGTGTCCTGAGGGTCAATCCCCTCCCCAGGCAAATGACTCTGCATTGTTCCCTCCCCCAGCATGTCCACTCCTTCAGATTTGGTCAGGAAACAGCCAAATCATGGGCTGGACTGGGTCCCCTCAGGAGTTTATACAGTGATGCCCTAACCCACAGTACTTCAGAAAGTGACTGTGTTTGGACACAGGGCCTTTAAAGAGGTAACACGTTTAAAAAGGTGCTGAGTCTAGAGTGCCCCTCTGTAATATTGGTTCAGGAAAAATAATGTGCTTTCTAGGTTTTCCTTCCAAATTATTTGAGGTAATCAGGAGCACTTCTGTGGCACTATATTCTAGGCAACCATTCTAAATAATATATTAGCTCATTTAATTCTTGTTAGGACCTGAATTTTGTCCCCCCAAAATTGATTATGTTGAAGCCTAAGGCCTGGTACCTCAAAATATAACTGTTTTTAGAGACAGGGCCTTTAAAAAGATAATTAAATGAGGCCACTAGGGCGAGCCCTACCCCAGTCTGACTGGCCTTTTTATAAGAAGAGATTAGCACACATGGAAAGGACACACGGAAAGGAAACACAGGTGTGCCAAGAAGAGGCCTCTGCAGGCCAGGCAGGACGGCCCCAGGGAAATTCATCCTGCCAACACCTGGATCTTGGAATTCCAACCTCCAGAACTGTGAGAAAAGAAATTTCTGTTGTTTTAGACACCCAAGCTATGCCAGCCCAAGCAAACTAATACCAACTTCACAACAAACAATGAGAAAGGAAAAATCATTGACCCTATTTTCGTTCATTTACTCATTTGATGCAGATTTTCTAGGTACCTACTCTGGGTCCAGGAATAGGTTAAGTGCCAAGAATGAACTGGACACAGTCCCTGCCCTCAAAGCTTGTCTAAGGTGGAGATGCCACAACAGTACAGCAGTGGTGTCTGCCGCAACAGGGAATGAGCAGCCTAGCGGGCTGGGAGTGCAGCCACGTCCGAGTGGGACACAAGTAAAGTCTCCTCTCAGGTTCACTGTTCAGGGTTTGCCAAGACCTTGCTGGTGCTCCATGGCTGATGGCTCAGCAGCTGTTGCCTCCTCGGCAGTGGTAAGAGAGCCCCGCTGGAGGGGCAAGGGATACAGGCCAATTGGATGGAGATGCTACCTGCGCAACCTCAGTGTTCCATGAACTTCTGTGTGTTGCTGAGGAATCCTAACTTCAAGGATTCCAAAGACTAGTTCACCTGCATGCCAAATGAATGATGGTCCTCTGTCTTTCTACTTTTCCAGATATGAAATTCTTCACTTTGCCATCAGAGTTGCCTTTCTAAAATAGAACCACAACTGATGATAATCAAGTACTCACATGTGCCAGGAATGCTATGTGAGTTATCTCTTCTGGTCGAGGATGGAGTTGGAGAGGGCTCCTGCATTGTCTGAGGCCATTGACAGCCTGTTTCCTGCCTGTCAGCCTGAAGCCTGGCCCCTTTTCCTCTCTTCCCAGCCCCTAACTCATACTCACCCCATGCTGCAGGCCTGCAGATAGATAGATAACCTCTATCTCAGTCTTGCTCTCTCTGGCCTCTATGATATTACTCAGCCTCAAATGCTTTCTCCATCCACCCAGCAAAATGAACTCCTATCCTTCCTTCAAAGTCCAATTTCTTCTCTTTTTTTTCTTGCAGTTTCTGACAAGTATTTCCATTAAAATACTTACCACAATGTGTCACCCCAATGTGTGTACATGTCTCTGTCCAGCCTGAGTATCCCCAGCACCTGGCACATCAGGAATGCAAAGTGGGCCCTAAATAAATGTCTGCCAATTTTTTTTAACCTATTTATTTCTATCCAGTTTTTTTCTTTTTCAATGTTGGTGTTTTGTTGTATGACCAATTGGCTATAGTCTTATCATTTTTTTTTTAAAGGCAGTATGTGTTCTGAAGTAAGAAGAACCGAAACGATGTTGTTTTCTCTATTGTTGAAAGGCTATTGTTCTCCATAATTGCTCTTTATGGGGAGGATAGGGCTGTGTGCTTTACTCTGCTCCAGACAGCCTAATCTTATTTCTAAGAGCCAGGCCTTTCCTCTTCCTCAAATGTTTTCATGCCATGTCCCGCTACGCAGAAGGTCCTCCATACTGACATGAGACCTTCCCCTTCCTCAAGGGCTGCCAGAGACTTGCTACTCAAAGTGTGGTCCTAGACCAGCAGCAGCAGCAGCAGTACCACCTGAAAGCGTGCTAGAAATGCAGAATTTCAGGAGCTTTCTGGACCTAATGAATGAGAATCCACATTTTTAACAGTATGTAGACCAGCAGCAGCAGCAGCAGTACCACCTGAGAGCATGCTAGAAATGCAGAATTTCAGGAGCTTTCTGGACCTAATGAATGAGAATCCACATTTTTAACAGTATGTCCAGGTGGTTCATATGAACACAAATTTTGAAATGCATTGCTCTAGAGCGCTCATCCTATGCGTCGCGACCCACAGCAACTCTATTAAAGGGCCATGGCATTAGGAAGGTTGAGAACCACTGCTCTAGAGCAAAGCTCAGCAAAACCTTTTCTCTAAAACTTTAGATAATCAGTACTTTAAGCTTGTGGATTATCCAATCTCTGTTGCAGCTACTCAACTCTATTATTGTAACTCAAATATGGCCATAGTCAATAGGGAAACAGATGGTGTGGCTGTGGTCCAATAAAATTCTATTTACAACAACAGGTTTGTAAATCAATTTGTAATGTGAATAAAATTTGTAAATTTTATTTACAACAAAAGATACAATACCTTTGGTTACTGGTGAGGGCAGCCTTTAGAATGGCCCTCAGTGACCCCCCTTTCTGTTATTCACACCTTTGTGTTATTCCCTCCCCCACAGCATGGGCTGGCTTTATTGACTCATTTCTAACAAGGGGAATATGGCAGGAATGACGGAATGTCACTTCTGAGATTGGGTTATAAAAAGACTGTGGCTTCTGTCTTGGGGTTCTCAGATAGCTTTGGCAGAAGCCTGCTGCCATGCTCTGCCCACATGGTGAGGAGGCCTTCCATCAACCCCAGGAGTGATCATGGAGGCAGATCTTCCATTTCTACCTTGAGATAACCACAGCCCCTGCTAACAGCTTGATTGCAACCTTGCAAGAGACTCTGAGCCTAAACTAGCCCACTAAGCTGCTTCTAGATTCCTGGCCCTCAGAAACTACAAGGTAATAGCAGATTGTCATTTTCAGACTTAGCCTGGGTTAACTCATTCCTTAGCTATACATAATTAGTACCATTATGTACTCCAGACAACTAACTCCCTAGTAATCTCCCTTCTAATTCCTACAGTAGCGTGTGAATAA
The DNA here is from genome assembly GCA_963574355.1 of Loris lydekkerianus. Classification (NCBI taxonomy): domain Eukaryota; kingdom Metazoa; phylum Chordata; class Mammalia; order Primates; family Lorisidae; genus Loris; species Loris lydekkerianus. Next base: position 53,644 of record CAUYPK010153780.1, on the reverse strand, counting down.
GCACAGGAACAGAAACCATCTTACTTTGTTTCCTAATGATGTGAAGCAGCCCTAGCCCCAGAAATAGATTATAGTTCTTTCAAGGCCAGGACCATATTGGAAAAGTAAGTAGACATTCTTCATAGACTATGGAATTAACTTGAAAGAACTTCCTTGTTTCCTTCTGGAAAACCAGGAGCTATCACTTTGCCAGTGCAATTGTTTCCATTCTCCAATGCCTAGGTTTCTCTGAACCTGCCCTCAAAGTACACATATGGTCCTTCCTTCCACCAGTGGTGTTTTTATTTGATAACAGTAATAAATAAATAAATAAGGTTTTTGACCAAACACTCGAAAGCTTTTTTTCAATTACCTGGTGAGGTTACTTAAGCTGAACTTTGCTGCAGAACTGATCCTTTTCTCTTTTCTTTTTGAATTTCTAGATGGGAGAGAAAATGGTCTTTGGTTGATAAAGGCTGTTCCCTGGCTATCTTTGAGAAAAATGTAATCCACTACATTCTGTGTCTAGTTTTTCTCCTGCCTTCTGAGTTTGTTGACTCTTATCTCCTTTCTGTTTATTTCACAGCTGCCTGGGCACCTGCAGAATTCCTCCCCCGCCCACCCCCTTACTTTTTAGCATTTGTTCATGGCACTTTCAAACTGCCGCACCTCTGATAATCAACTCTGGGGGTAAGAAGAAGCCAGTACTGAGGACAGGCTTCCAGAAAGGGGTGTTTTCCTATCCACTCATTCACTTGGCCCAGCAGTAAACCCAGAGGGCTAACAATTCACATTCTCTGATGTTTGTTTGAAAGGGCTATATCTAAACTCTTTCTAACCAATAAAGAATGGATGCTTTGTCAAATGTAGAGATCTCTGGATCAGAGTTCATCTTGTACTATAAATTTAAATTTTCTTCTTTAGTAAATGAAACTAAAGTTTTCCAAATAGTGGAGACAGGCTTTATGGTGTGCATTTGCGTGTGTAAGATTCTTTTTAAAAATGTATTTAGGTTTTCCTCTCCTAGGTCCAGTTTCTTGATTTTGTCAATAAATCACAACCCCATTTTCAAAGTACATTAATCTTAAGAACTGTGCAGACTTTCTCCTAGAAGCAATACACAAACAAACAAACAAAGATTCTAGGACAGAGGCCATCGTATTATGTTGCTAGTGACCAGGCAACACAAATAATCACAATAGTCAAATACAATTTCCTGTTGGAAAATTCTTAAATGGATCTACAAATTACTGATTGAGGAAGCTATCAAAGGAAGAAATTAGATTAGCATCTGAAATATCAAATCAAAATGGTATATTTGTTCATTTCAAATCAAGTTTATTCTATAAATATAGGAGTTAATGTAGTTTTCCTTAAAGGGCCAGATAGTAATTTAATGAACACATATCCATGCCTCATTTTCCCCTTGAAGTATAGTATTAGCCTCCTAGAATTGGCAGGTTGTTTTTCTAGAAATTTTAGAAAGGATTTTTTTTTTTTCAATGCCTCCATAAATTGTTCAGTTTAGAATTGATGTAAGATGCACATTGGGGCTGGCTTAGGAGTACTAAAAAAACCCCTAGATGTTTATATGGCAAAAACACCACCAACATAGAGATGAATATCCCACTCTTGCCTTGCAAAAGTAGATGTAGTAGGTTTAATACAACTTCCTCCCCAATTCAGCCAGGTTTTACTGCCAGCAGAACCCTGGTGTGGGCCTGTGAGACTCTCAGGTCTGGGTCTCCCTGGATCCCTTAGCTTCTGTTTCTTTACCAGCAAGCCTCAGAGCCCAGTGCAGTGAACAAACAATAAAACAAAGCTCTACTGCTCTTGAAACAGCAGAATATCCACAGCAAATTAATTTAAATAAAGCATGTCAAATATTTGTTTCCATTCAAATTTATAAAATGCCATTTCACTAAATTGTGTTTTCATTTATGTCAGGCAACTGTCATGCCAAAGCTATTTTTTTTATTATTTTAGAAGTTAGAAAATGTAGGGAAATATACTTCTAGTATAAAACACTGTCATGATAACAATATTTGATCCCTGTAATATTGATTTTTTTAGTGGAATGATAGATTATTAAGTCTAAAGTTTTGTTTTATTGCAATTAAAATAAACATTCATAAAGGGTGTCTGTATCTCCTCTCCCTCTGATGTCCCTATGACAACTGCCCGCGGGCGTCTCTGAGAAGGAAGACACCTGGCTCCCATGACTCAAGCACATCTTGTATTAGGAGGCAGGAGTCTGCGCAGACGGAGACAGACATGGATGCCAAGGGAAATAGGAGGCCTAGAGGAGAAGTTAATTTGTGAGCTGTGAGGCAGCCATCCTGACTCTTAGGTATTGTTTCTCACACTGCCAAATCTCTGAGAGTTCCCCTTCCCTTCCCCCGACCCCTAAGGAGATGACCATAGACTCTCCATTCAGAAGGACACAGCAATCCTGAACTTTGGGACTGTCTTCTGACATCATTTTCTAGTACACAGTGACTTCTCACCACATAAACTATTAACATGTCACTTTTTGGTGAACAATGTCTCTCGTTCATTCCTCAAGTCAACAAACACTCTGAGCTGGGTTCTGTAATAGGTCTTACAGCGCAGGATGAGTGACAAACAATCTTGACTATGGGAGAACTTGCAGTCTAGTAGGTAGACACATTCATGACAAAATAAATTTCAACATAAAGTGGATTTGGTATTCACTCCTAGAAAGGGATTCCTTGGAACAGGACCCTCTTCACCCTAGAAAGAAGCTTGTAGAGCACCCGGGGAGAGTGGAGCCACTTAAGATAAGCATCCTCTCCAAAGGGGTCCAGATCTCTGATGAAGTAAACACGGGAGGCACCATCTGGGTACCCAATGTACTCAGCCCTACTATGAAACTAATTTAGGGCTTTCATATGAAGGCTATAACCCAATTACAACCTAAGAATAGGGGGAAGGGGGAAAATTGGGGAGGGAGGGGGGAGGTGGGCAGAGGGAGGGTGATTGGTGGGATTACACCTGCGGTGCATCTTACAAGGGTATATGTGAAACTTAGTAAATGTAGAATGTAAATGTCTTAGCACGATAACTAAGAAAATGCCAGGAAGGCTATGTTAACCAGTGTGATGAAAATGTGTCAAATGGTCTATGAAGCTAGTGTATGATGCCCCATGATCATATCAATGTACACAGCTATGATTTAATAATAAAAAAAAAAGAACTGATACTTCAATGAACTTGATTCTAAGGATAAATTAGAAAAATTCTCAAAATCGTTATCAGATACTGAAGGTTGCAAAGTTTTGTTTTTTTTTTTATTTTTTTGGCTATTTGAGAAAAACAGTATTAAAACTATGAAAATGGGACTGCAGCCTCTAGATAATCTAAGAATTATCCTCCCTCCAACACATGCCTGCGAGATGGAGGGATGGCCCTGTGTGACTCCAGCCTGAGCCTGGAGGGGACATCTGACCTGACTTGGATCAATCAGATTCTTTGGAATTGGGAGTAAAAGAGCACTAATCTGTCTTTAATGTCCTGAGATAAAATACCACGAGGAATTGTGCAGAGTCCATCCTCTGCTCGCCACGTGCATGAAAACACAAAAGAAAGCCAGCCCGGCTCATGGAGAGAAGCAGAAATGAGAGCTGGAGAGAGCGCACCTTGGTGTCCTCCGTGTTCCAGTGCCCAGGGCCAGTCCCTCCCTTCCCAACACACACCCTTTGCCCTTTTGTTCTATAAGACATTTCCTCTTTGAAGTTGGCTTCCTCAACTTGCAGTATGGGGAGGGGGGTACTCTCTCTGGTTTAGGGAATGTCCTGCTTAAATGACTGAATGGACCAAGATATCAATCAGTTTTTCACTAGAATTTCACTAGAAATTTCAGGCCTGTTTGGTCCCTATCCCATCTTATGCCAACTGAATCTGAATCCCCTAGGGTGGGAGCTCAGGAAACCACATTCTGTGACAAGTTCTCAGGGTGTTCTGATGCTTGCCAGGTTTAGAACTGTGGAATTGCAGGATACTCCTTGCCAGTGGACTCCTGCTGTGATTCGAGCGCTACCACAGGGGGTGGTACTCCCCTCACTGGCAGGCATGATTCACATGGGGAAATGTTTCCTTCCATGGGGGAGCAACTCTAGTAGCTGTGCACTCCTGTCTTGTCTCCATCGCCATATTTACTAGTGACCTGGTGAGTTGCTGAGTTTGGAAGGAGAAGCCAGGCAGATGTAGCCCAGCCTCTTCCTCTTCCTTCCCTTTTGGAGCTCTCAGATGTATCTTCCTCCCTAGAAATCCTCCCACACAGGCTCTGCCCCTGTTTTCAGGGGGCTAGGGTAGCGGGGGACCCTCCCCAGTCTAGTGCAGCCATGACTGGGTATGAAGAAGCCCCTCTCATTTCAAGGTTCCATGTTATAGTTACAGGGAAAACTAACACTACCAAATATTAGTTTATCAAGGTGAATTCTTGGTCTCTTGGACTCTTGTGCAGAGCCCATCTTCTGCTCGACATGTGCATGAAAACACAGACTGGGGAGGGTCTCCCCAACCGCAGCCCCTACAGACAGGGGTGGAGCCTGTGTGGAAGGATTTCTAAGGAAGAAGATAGGTCTCTACCTGAAAACAGTTCTCTACCTGTCCCACTTCTGTGTCTTCCACTTCTGTGATAAATAGGGATGTTATTGATTGGGGTTCCTCAAGACTCCCGCATTGTTACACACACATTTCTAGAGAAGACCACTGCTCAACACCAGAGTGTAAGCTCTTTCCTCCTCCACCTCAGGGAACCTCAGCAGGAGGGCTTCTCAAACCCACTGTGCATACACCTAACCCTGGGAAGTTTAGGAAAATGTAGATTTCGATTCTGAAGATCCAGGATGGAGCCTGAGGCTATGCATTTCTAAAAAGCTCTCAGGTGTCTCTGATGTTGCTGATGGGAGATCCATCTTGGGCCCCAGTTGTATAAAGAACCCCTTCCAGATGTCCAGAGCTGTGTAGGTTGTGATAGGCAAAATAATGAAATAATGCCCCTTTTTCCAATATGTGAATATGCTACTTACATGGCAAAGAGGAATTAAGGAGTTAAGGCTAACCTTAAGATAGAAAGATTAAGCTATATTATCTGGGTAGTTCCCATGTAATCATAGGTTCTTGCAAGTGGAAGAGGGAGGCAGAAGAAGAGATGGGAGTGATGGCATGTGAGAAGAATTCAACCAACCATTCAGACTTTGATTTGGAGGTAGAGAGAATGAATCCAAGCATGCAGGCGGCCTACAGAAGCCAGAGAAGGCAAGAAAATGCACTTAGCCCCTCCAGAAAGAATACAGCCTTGCCAACATGTCGGTTTTAGCCCAGAGAGACCTGTTTCAGACTCCTGACTTACATAACTATTGGATAATAAATTCATATTGTTTTCAGCCACCAGGTCTGTGGTCATTTGTTACAGCACCAGTAGGAAACTAACACACAGATCTTTCCTTTACAGCAGCATAATCTCTAAGCCTGCAATATTTCAACCAGGAAACCAGCCTGAGAGGTATATGTATAAGGAACTGCTGGGTAAAAACATACAGTGCTCCTTGATGAAAAATTCTAAACTTTTAAATGCCAAAACTACCAGACTGACGAATGCCCCAACAGGCCTGATTTTAAGTTAAGTGAGCATGACGAGCACGTTGTTAAAAACTCAACCCTGATTAAATCTCTGATGAAGCACAGCATGATAAATGCCGGGCGACCACAGCTCTGTGAAAACCAAATGCAGTGTGTAGTGTAGGGAGGCTTCCTATGGAGCTGGAAGCCTGGGCCCAAGGAGGGAGTCCATGGTCACTGTGTGTCTCAGGCTAACAGCAGTGTCCTACTCCGGGGAAGCATCCTATCTGTGCTGCCCAGTCTATTTTTTCAGACCTAGTCACTACAGTGTGGGAGGATTATCCATGCAGTTGTGTTCATATTGCCAGCTTTTGGCAAACCCACTGGTTTAGGACCAAATCTTCACCAACTGAATTTCAGGTTATGAAAATAAACTTTTCAATTGCTTCTGTCCAGAGGTGGAGAATGAAAGTGTGGCTGCTGGAATTTGTATACATCATGCCATCGGGTTCATTCATTTATTCAGTCGTGAATGTCATGTATTCTTTCACTGGCTAGTTCATTCATCAAATATTTGTTATGCATCTTCCAGATGCTCAGCATTGAAAATTTCTAAGGATAAAAACTCTAAAGTCTTAGTCTCAAGGAGACGTCAGTCTAGTTGGGGATAAAGACTTGTGCTCCATCTATTGTAGTATTGAGCATTTTGTTCAATAATTCAGCTCTGCTTCCAGAGGCTAAGGAAGCGTGGAGGGAGTATACCTAATTCAGTTGAGATGTGGGAGAAGAGAGGGGGTCAGAGATGGCTGGAGGGGGGAGGCAGTGTTCCAGGTGAACTGTAAAAGATGAGAACCAGCCAGGCTGGAGCAGGCTGGTGCCATAAAAGAACACACAGCATTTGGGACTCAGGTATGGCTGAAATACAAGCAGCCCCCAAGTTACAAACATCTGGCTTGCATGCAACTCCCACTTAAGAACGGAGGCTCCTACAGTAAATCCCTGAGTTACAAACATCTGCTGACATACAACTCTCACTTATCAATGGAAGCTATTATAGGTAATAGGCAAATGTACCTGTTCCAACTTAAACATACAAATTTAACTTAAGAACAAACCTATAGAACCTAGAGGCTCATAATCCGGGACTGCCGATACAGGTAGACTGCTACAGGGGCCTAATAAGAGATGAAGGTGGAAAGACAAGCAGGTGCCTGGTCCCTAAATGCTGTGTGTGGCTTGCTCAGAAAGTTAGGATGGTGGAGTTGAGTAGAGGGTGTTAAACCGGAACATGATGTGGTCTGATCTGGGTTCTGGAAAGCTCACCCTGGCAGCTGGGAGGAAAGACTCCTAGAGGGGAGGGAGGCTGGAGGCAGGTGGGCCAGATGGAAGGGAAGAGGATGTCAGAACCTAAACAGGGCTGTAGATGTGGACACTCTAAGGAAACATCACTTAAAGTTTACTCTAAGTTGGGATGAGAGCTTCGACATTTACTCAGCTCACCTGAAAAAGCCTTAAGCACACAGTAGAAAAGTGGCCCAAGTGGAAGGCTGAATGTGGTGGCTGCAATATGTTCCTTTGGCTCCAAAAAAGTATGCACTGAGAAAAGATGGATGCTAGGACTTTGTTTCAATACACGATTTTATATTGTCATCTGTTGTGATTACAGGCTTGGCTCTCTGTTTTTTATTCAGAACCATTTATTCAGAAAATTCCTTATTCAGAATTCGAGTTGATTCCTCATTAATTCAGTGGCGGCTTTCCATAGCCTAGTGATTGAATTACCTAATAGCACCTGCCTGAAATGATTAACATAAGAGGAAGCCAGGGGTTCGTATTTGATACAAATGATTTGTTTCCTGAAGTTGTAATTTTATTATAGGGGGACCCCGTGAATCACCTTTGCAAATGAAGGTAGGTCCTGGCTTCCATGAGGTTCCCCAGGAGGTTAATGAATGATTAGCAGCCAACAAATGACAACATGGCTTAAAGGGAAGGCGGCATTTCTCAAGTGTTGGGTCAGCATCCTTGGGAAAAGGAGGAATAATTTTTAAAGAACTATGTGGTCCATTTCCTAATAAAGGTGGTGACCACAGAGAGTGGGAAAACTGACGGGGTTCATGAAATTACTCTCAGACACCCTTAATCTGATTGCTTTAGTTATTCCCAAGTGGATCAAGCAGGGGTTGAACTTCACCATTCCCCTCCAGAGCCATGAGATAATGCTCTGGGTTTCTGTTTCTCTGAGGCAGATCCAGACAAACTGGTACTAACAGTACTCATGCTTTTCTTCTGAAATAATTATAGCCATATATTAGGACAGTGGTTCTCAACCTTACTAATGCCGCGACCCTTTAATACAGTTCCTTGTGTTGTGGTGACCCCCAACCATAAAATTAATTTTGGTTGCTACTTCATAACTATAATTTTGCTACTGTTATGAATCATAATGTAAATATCGAATACGCAGGATGTATTTAGATGACCCCTGTGAAAGGGTCATGCGACCCCAAAAGGGGTGGCGACCCACAGGTTGAGAACCGCTACATTAGGGGAATCTTTCAGTAAGCTGCTGATCCAAGAGTTCAAGTTGAATGGAACAGGAAGAATTAGGGCACAGGCTGTTGAGAAATAGTCTATTATTTTGTTTTGCAGACAAAATTTTTTTATTTTTATTTTTAGACAGAGTCTCACTTTGTCTCCCTTGGTAGAGTGCCATGGTGTCATTGTTCAAAGTCTTCGGCTCAAGTAATTCTCTTGCCTCAGCCTCCCAAGCAGCTGGGATTGCAGGTGCCCACCACAACACCCAGCTAGTTTTAGAGATGGGGTCTCACTCTTGCTCAGGCTGGTCTTGAACTTCTGAGCTCAAACAATCCACCCGCCTCCGCCTCCCAGAGTGCTGGGATTACAGGCGTGAGCCACTGCGCCCAGCCTACATTTTATTTAGAATACATTGTTTGGCAATTATACCCATTTTCTAATTTTTCTGATTTGTATAAACATATGGACGTGTATACTACCTACTTGTCATATAAGGGCAAAAATAATTTGTACTTCCAAAAACTTAAGTTGAATGTATGATTTTGACACTTTTCAATTCCTGAGAATCATAAAAGAAAGACATGGTACATCTGAAAGTAGGGAGGAAGAGACCTTCAAATATTTACATCCATATTCCTTCTCATAACTGGAGGTATTGAAATATCTCTTTTGGACATGCTCACTCTTCCCACCCATCTTCTCCCCCACTCCCCTTCAGTTCCTGCACTGCTTCCTCCTTCTATTCTAGAACAAACAGGGTCCTGTGCCCCAGGGATGCCTATTGCCACATTGACATTTTAGGAGTCCCTTACCAGGAGATTGCTAAGTCCACTGAGTGACTCTGCATCGGGGAGGATGCAGGCGGAAGGTAGGCAGTGGGAGGGTAATTTTCTACTGAGAGGGTGTCCCACGGTTAGGACAGATCTACTCAAAGGGTTTGCTTTGGACTACTCCCAGGAAATACACTTTCCCAACATTTCCCCTAACCCCTTCCTTGTAAGGCACACAGGTTGACAATAGAAAAGTGGAAAAATCACATGGGGAATTTTTAGAATACAGATTCACAGGCCCCAATCCTAAGCAACAGAATCCGATTCTTCTTGAGGTGGGACCTAGAAATCTGTGTGTTATCAAAGCTTTCCCAGAAGTTTTGATGTAGTTGGTCTGAGAGGTGGCATTTAGGTCCCAGAAGCAAGGAACACCTGTGCTTCAACGCCACCTCCTCCTTGCACAGATCATGAAACTGTTGGTCTGTCTCTGATCCCCTCAAATGCTATCTGTCTTGCCCATGTCTCCCGGATGCCTGCATGGGTCTGGGATCGTCTGTCTGTCTTCAGGTGGTCTACCCTCTGTGGGTGCCTCCAGGCTGGTCAATGCAGCAACGGCAGCAGCACTGGTGGTCCTTGGGCATGCCATCCTTCCTAGAGCTCAGCACACCAGACCAGCATGAGTCGCCGTGGATATGCTTACCATTAATAAATAGAAGCTAAAGAGGGAGCCCTTTTCTCTTTACAGAAGTTAGCTCCCACTTCTCTACTTTGAATGAGTACTGATGATATAAATAAATATACCCTCCATTCATGCACTTCTGGAAACTCACAAATTTCCCAGATGTCCTGTTTACACATCTGCTAACAGGAGTATTATATCCCAGCTAATGTGTTGTCATGCCTAATTTAAGATCAAAACTTAGATTATAAACTCGAATCATCGCTTCAACCAGGTCTGTTCATCCTGGACTGGCTTCTTGCACAACAAATGCTCTGTACAAGCAAGAGCAGCTGCATTAAAGCCAAATACCCCACAAGGCTATGTCTAGTGGACATTCTCAGACTCCCCAGTCCTGGGTCTACAGATATGTCCATGTGGGTCTACACTCAATCCCATCCCTATTCTTACTCTCTTCCCTCCCCCATAACCCTAAATACCATCACAAGGCTCCTGAATTTCATGGCAGTCATCATCTTTTGCATTCATGTCATTATCATATTCCAGGGTCCATTAGACTCCTGCGGTAATGAGAACTTTGGGTGTACCCATTCATTATTTTCCTGGTTACCCCAGCTCCAGCTGTCTTGATGAATGCTCCGCATACAGTTATTTTGCCTCCATTAAGATGATCATCCTTTTTCCCCCACTTTGTAGTCGTCACCTCATTATAACTCCATTACCTTTTAGCATCATCTACATTATAACTCCATTATCTTTCACAGAGCCGCCATTACCTCTCTTATCACCCCCTCTACATTTCAGGTGCCCTCACCTTCTCCTTTACAGCCACCAGCTTTTCAATTACAGGTCCATTATCCTTATTATTGCCTCAGTCACAATCATAATTGCTCCCATAACAATTTCAATGTCTTTATCCACCCCTCTACCACACCAGACCCTGGCCATCTTTGATAAAGCTGCAGACTTCCCCTTTATACACTAAACATATGCTCCAACATCTCCATTAATGTCAGGAGTCCCTTCTTTTTCTTCATCAAATCACCCACGGTAATGTTAACCACAAAAGATCTGCTACTTTCCATAGCAATTTCTCTATTGCCATTGTCACTCTTATTTAGAGCTCACCTCTCCACCCTCATGTCTCTTTCTGTAATAGTAACAGCCAAACAGTAATAATCCTCATCTAAAAGATGCCAGTGTCTCCTCTGCACAGTCCTCTGTTGCACTTATCTCTCTGACTCCAAGAATTCTAGCTACCTATGTCTTCTTCAAAGCAGTTCCAGGCCATGCTCGTATGACTGCTGATGCATACCTGCATTTCTGGTCCTCCAGTGTGTGTTTCAGGGAAAAGAATTGTTTACAATCATCCTGTTTTGTCCACTCAGTTTTAAGCTCATAGTGGACCATACCTCATTTCCTTCCAAGAGCACTTAGCATGGATGGAGTTAGCATTCGGCAAGCATGGCTGATGACTGAATAACTAAATGCAACACCGCTCTTCCCTTACCTTTACACTTACAGTCCATTGCTGTTGCATTGATCACTATCAAAACCTCATCGATATATCTTTACTATTTCATTACCTCAAGCTCCTCCTCTTCAGGGAGAGATACATCTATGCTTCCATTTCTGGGCCATTATCTCAATAATCATTGCGGTTTTAATCATAGTGGCCCCATTACAAGGCCGTCAGGGCCCCTTGATAAAGGAGAGATAGGCTAGGCTGATCCTGGGGGTGTCCCACTACCCTTCCAGAAGGACCACAGCTCCCTCAAGGAGTCAGAGCATCTTTACCACCACGTCTGCTATAACCTCTTCCCTAACAAGTATTCATCATTGCACAGGGGATATTGCACTCTAACCTGAAAATGACAGGACTCAAAGTAAAAAGGGTGGCGTTTTGTAAGTACTAGTGTCTGGCTATGTGGTCTTGGACAAATCATTCAGGGTGGTGATTATGTGGACTCAAACTTCTAGGGTTCAAATCTCAGTTCTGCCACTTACTAGGTTGCTTGACTTTGAGCACATCATTTTGCTTTTCTGTTCATCAATTTCCATATCTATAAAATGGAGATAATAGCAGTACCTACTCTTACTTGTGGTTGGGAGGAGTAAATGAGTTAATACATATAAAGTCATGAAAACAGTGCTTAGTGCTTGGTATATACCTTTATATAAATCACTCAACAAATCATAACTCCTCTCAGGACCCTATTTTCCCCTAGCTAGAGGATGAGGGTTGGATTAGAATGATCTCTCAAGTCCTAGATTGATCATTTTATGGGTCTGTAATTCTGGTATCAGATGAATAGAGTTCTCATCATTATAGTTCTTAAATCATTTCCCAGCTGTGCTATTCTCTGCTGACTGAGCAGGGAAACGTGGCCCTCCGTTAGCTCGTGGCCACAGCTGTTCTGCATTGGGGACATCTCCAGGCAAGTTCTTCCTAGTACCTAACAGGGAACATGTGGTAGTTTTGCCACTGCTTAACTCAACTTTTACATATATATCTTAAGCCTGCCACCCAGTAAAGTAGCCCTTCCCTGCCCTTCTTCTCCTCATTCCACCTTCTGTTTTGCTCTCTAGGCAATGCTGAGGTCCCTCGGGGCACACTTGAATATTCCCAACTTTAATGCTGGAGCTATCCAATTAGTCAGGACTGCTCCAGGCCACATTACCAAGGACACAAAGTTTGATTCTAGGCTTATTGAATCATGATTTTCTTCAGCCTCTCTCTCTCTCCTCTTTTTCATTCTGGCTCTGTTTTCTACCCCTCCTTTTACTTGTGAACCATCCAGACCATCCATCACTTACACTGGTTACTCTCAATCCTTCCTTTCCTAGTAGGGCTCCATGTTCTAAAATCATTCTAAAATCATTCTAAAATCATTTTTCTTTCTTCTCCCATCCTTTTTCTTTCTCTTCTCTCCACTTTCCTTCCCCAGTCTATAGACAGAAAATAATCTACTGAAATAGTAAGCATTCCAATGTGGCTAAATAGGGAGACCCAGGAGAGGCAACACCTTGACAAGAAAGTATCTCAAAATGGTAGACTTCCACACAACATGGAAGAAACATTTGTTTCCTTTTCTTCAAGTCTGCATGACAATGAGGGTGGGGTGGGGAGTAATTTTCAGAGAAGGGAGATTCCCCATGCCAGTCAAAATACACTGTGTTGGCATATCCTGCTTTCTATAGAACCCTCCTACAGCGCATCTAATATATTGCCTGCAATTTACTGATCTCTCCATTTCCCGCAGAGCCTCCTGGAACCGTCAGCTAATGGAGCCATCTCATCAGTGGCGGAGCTTCTATGGGTTCTTTACATCCAATTGTTAGGAATATGAGAATTCAGTTGTCAAAGAGCGAGCTAAAGAGTGTGAGGTTTTCAGTGTAAACAGCATTCCTCTCAGGCAAACATGAGGAACAGGATGCTTTGCCTTGTGATTACAGAGACAACAAAAACCGACTGGCTCTAGTCCAGTTCTGCAGAGACGATGGGGACCACAGAAATATTTTCTGCCTCTAAATTGCTGGTCTTTGGCCAAGGCAATCCAAGGGTTGGCACATATGCCCAGGGAGATGTGAGGACACTGTGGACGCTGCTCCACCATCACCGTAGTCAACAGCTTTTTCCTTTTTCTATTTTCTTTTCCCCTCCTTTTGGTCTTTTCCCCATAGTCTAGGGTGTCATGCTCATGTGGCCTTCCTGGGTCAGGGTCTCTTTATTTTCAAGGTTCAGCTGTATGTGATGACCTCTCCCATGATGTGTCCTCTGGTCCTCTCCACTGCCCTGAACCCTTTGGCACATGCCTTACTTCAGCTTTCAGTACTGGAACAAAGCCAGTGCCAAGGCGTGGTAGTTAGGGCTTGATTATGTTGTCATGCATTGCTATGCTGTTTGTTTTCTGGGTTTAGAATTGCCCCCTTGACTAAACTCTATGAGTTTTCCTGACAGCAAGAAGCATGATATGTATTTCTTTTGTGTGGTCTGTGGTGCATGCTGTAGGGACCAAGGCCCTTGGCACTCCAAAAGTTCACTAAAAAAATCACTGACATGAGGCAGATGGATTAATAGAAAGGGGCATACAAATTTGTTTAATGTGTATACATGGGAGCCTTCTGAGTGAAGACTCAGCCTTCCCAATGGGGCCTCATGTCAGTGATTTTTCAGTGAACTGTTAGGAGCCAAGGGCTTTGGCCCCTACATGCCTTTATACTTGTGTCAAGCTTAAAGGCTTGCTAACTGCCTTCTACCCCTTTCTCTTGTTTTCCCCTCATCTGCCTTGCATTTCCTTTCATCCACCCTCATCAGCTTCCCATTTTCTTCTCTCCTACCTAAATGCCACAGGCTAGTGACACTCATAGCCACTGCCTAAGTGTTCTGGGCACAGTCTTGGGTTAGGAGATTTCTGATTTCTGTTCTAGGAGCCCATAAGTGTGCTACAGAGTGACAACTTGGGTATCACAGTAGATAGGGCAGACTCACAGCCCATCCATGATTTGGCAAGAGAAAGAGAGATAGAGAGAGATAGATAGAGAGAGAGAGAGAGAGACTAACTTCAAGGTTAGAAAAGCTATCACCAATCAGGGCCACATATAAAGAAATTCTATTATTAAATTGTAAGCACCAGTTAACTCCTTCCAACATATTTGTTAACTATATTGTAGATACTTCCATTTGGGGAAAAATTTGTACAATTTAAATTTGCTTTCATGACATTCCAAAAGGTAATTTCACATAAGCTTTTTCACTATAAATATGGGTCCTGCTTATGATCAATTCTCATCTGTATGTTGGAAAGCAATTTCAGTGAGTACTTAGCTTAATCAATTTGTATCTGCACATTGACCTTCGGGATTCAGTGCGTGGGTCCCATCATGCAGTGGGCACCGCAATGCTGTCTCTTTAGACAGCATATTTCTCAATATTTGTACACGGCTTTCATACTCAATCAATGCAATCATTCACTCCCTCCTTTCAGCCCCTTCCTTTGCCTGGGGAGGTGAGACCCAAGATCCTGCCACTTGAGTGTATTAGAGAGTACTTGTTCATTTCCCTGAAACCCGGAGAACTACAAAGATAGTGGGCATCTTGGGATAATAAAAATAATGTGAAAAATAAAAATTTTTTATCAGCTTGTTTACACAATTATGTAAATGATGAGCACTTATACATGGCTGATTCCTCAATTATTCATGGTTTGAAGCTCTTGAAAATTCAATTCAACTAAATAACCTTTCCTGTGGCTCTTACAATGAGCAAGGTACTGTAATTTGAGAAAGGAGAGACAAAGAGACAATTCGATAAGGAACATTAAAGAAATGCACAAATGACTATAATCCAGGTTGAATGAGTGCAATAAGCAAAGGCACAATACAGGCTGTGAGGGTGCAGAACAGCAGAGATCACATCTTTTCTGGTGGACTCCTGGAGGAGGATGTGATGTTAGGATCTGCTCTTCTACATCCCCAGCACGGGGCATTTTGGTGGAGCCCCCTATCACCCCTTATCTGGACTCTAACTGCGGCTTCCTAAATAATCTTTCTGAAGACAATCTGATTATGTCACTCTCGACTTTAAACCCTTCTGCTTTACCATTGTCTACAGGAAAGAGTTAAAGTTTCTCAGTTTCTCAGCCAAGAGCACACAAAGTCTAAATGTCTGCCGTCCTCTGCAGCCTCAATACCTCTATGTCCAACTGCATAGTTCCATCTCCATGTCATGCTGCTTGTGCCCCGCAACCTCAATGACCTTGACCATGCTGTTTCTTCCACCTGGACTGGCTCTACTCTCCTTTTCTCTTCATAGGGTGCCCATGTGTCTCCTATGACACTTTCCTTGCTGTCCCCGGTCCCCAAACAGGGCTGGGGATGCTCATAATGCCTCTCTCTAGTGCAAAGCTCCTCATCTCACTACCCCCACTGCTTTGTGATTTGGGGTGGGGGGAGGCACACCTGCCTTCTTTGTAAGACCATGTCCTCCCTGTGGTCAGGATTCAGACTGAGTGTGCCACATAGTATTTGCTCAATGCATACTGGCCAAGGCGTGTGGCATCTGTTGCATGGGTGGGTAGGATGCCTTGCTTTTCATAGAATTAAGGGATGAATAAATAGTGAGAAATGAATGATTCTCACTATTTATTCTTCCACCGAATTCAGGATAAGTGAAGGCAATCAGGAGTTGGGAAATTAAGGGAAAATTGTTTCTGTTTGTTTTAATGGAGACCAAGTCTCGTCCATAAACAGAAGAAAAAGAACTTACAGAGAGTGGGAGGAGAGCTAAGTGGGGAAAGGGGCAGTGGGTAGATCAGGCTCTCGAGGAGGTAGGTAAGAAAGGCATCAAGGACTCCGTGGCAAAGTTAATCTAGGCACAGACGAGGGACACGTTTCTCTGCAGAGAGGCGGGACAAAAGCAAATTAGGGAGGACGACTGTGCAGAGCTGCTCTAAGAAGACGAGTGAGGCTGAGAAAGCATCTTCTGTGCGGCCCAGGCTCAGAAGGGAGAGGTGAGCTGGCACCACATAAATGGCCCGCGGAGGCACCCAGTACCATGGAATTTTCACTCATAAACCACAAGATGTTGAGAGGAAACAAAAATACTTAAAACGTACTTGAACATGCAATGGCCTCTTAGACAATATGCTCTTTATGAAGTGGAGCCCAGTGGGATGGAAGCTTAATCCACCATGCAGGTGGACCTCAGCAACAGGGTCTGTGGGGACTCCTTCTGACGGGCCTCTTTTCTCTGACTGATCAGAAGCTTGGGATAGAGCCAAACACTGCAGCTCCGCCCTTTGCCAAGCTTCTTCACCTGTTTTCATCACGTGGCCCAAAACAGCCACTCACATGCAAAACGTAGTTTCTGATCCAAGCCACAGTTTAAATGCATTACAAATAATTTTCTCCTGGGTGGCGCCTGTGGCTCAGTGAGTAGGACACTGGCTCTATATAACGAGGGAGGCAGGTTTGAACCCAGCCCTGGCCAAACTGCAACAAAAAATAGCCAGGTGTTGTGGCAGGCACCTGTAGTCCCAGCTACTCGGGAGGCTGTGGCAAGAGAATTGCCTAAGCCCATGTGCTGGAGGTTGCTGTGAGCTGTGCCACAGCACTCTACTGAGGGCAAAAAAGTGAGACTCTGTCTCTAAAAATAAATAAATAAATAAATAAATAAATAAATAAATAAATAATAATTTCTTCCTGACCCCTAGAGGTCTGGGGTCAGTCTGGGGTCATTCTTGGACCACTCCCAGGCCCGCCTTCTCCTGCTGGCTCCTTGGTGCCCTTAGCTTGCCCACCCCAGTGCAAATGTGAGGTTTCAGGGCAAGTTCAGCTTTCTGAAAGGCTGTAAGAGCAGCAACATTTCTTGAGTATTCCAAAAGGAAGCTTAAATCCAGGGATATTTCTTTAATGACCACCCGCATCCAGAAGGGCAACCCAAGTTTTCAGCAGTTTCAACATGTAATTCTGGGGCGGCGCCTATGGCTCAAAGGAGTAGGGCGCCGGCCCCAAATGCCAGAGGTGGTGGATTCAAACTCAGCCCCAGCCAAAAACTGAAAAAAAAAAAAAAAAAAAAAGAAAGAAAAAAAAATGTAATTCTGGTTTGGTTGGAGGAAAGCAGAAAGACAACTCTTTTTTTCTGTGTTTGTAAGAATGCCCTTACCTTGGCATTGAACCACCTATGTTAACCTTTGTTTTTCTTTTTTCTTTTTCTAGTCCCTGTTCTGTTATTACCTTTTTTTTAAATTACAAAAGGGTATTAAATCGGAAGGCTAATACCATGTATCTATCTTGAGAAGTATATTTTTGTTCCTTTGGAATGAATCCACTCCTAAGGGCCGTGGAGGGTGCTCAACATTCAAGAAATGACACATTTCTATTTCTGATAATTTTGTATTATTTTTGACCAAAGTCAGGCATTAGCAAGATTCATATTGAATTAAATGACTAAGTTATAATTGCTCAATAAAGGCTGTTGCCTGGAACTGAAAGTTATCAGAGGATGAGGAGGAGTACAGAGAGAAGTTTTCCATGGATTGTCATAATTGAAAGATAGAACTCTGTCCTGGGCCCCTTCTCCCAGCTTATCTTTTTTGGAAAATGCATGGTCATGGAGACATATTTATACATAAAATCATAGACCTTTTTTGGTGAAAGGGACTTTATAAATACAAAGAAGCCCAGCTGTAGGCCACAAAAGACCATAGGGAAAGGTAGTACAGTACTTCAAAATCTGTCTACAGTCCAGGAAACTGGGAGCTTAGCTCCCCAAATATCACATTTATCTCAATTTGGCAAGAAGCTGAAAACCTATCAGGGACCATTTAAATTCTAATGTTATTAAGGGCTCATCTAATCAGCTTTTAAAATAAGCTGCTTTCAAACGCGTGGGGAATGAAGGTGAGAGAGAAGTGAAGCAGTCAGGCCTGCCTGCGAACGCACCTCGGTTTGAATTGCCAAAGAGCCAGGAGGGGACCTGGCTGCCTTCCTGTTTGGTATCCCTTGCAATTCTGCCATCAAACCATGTTAGTGAAAAGTGATTTGTTAGTGCATGGGGGAGGGCTAATCTGGACAGACTGCGTTCTCTTGTGAGGTCAATCGGACACATGTGACAAGGCTTGGCAGGGAAAGATAGAATGGCTTCTGTGCCAGGAGGTGGCTTTGAGATTTAATCAGCAGAGCAACTGGTGCTTCTACATTCTACCTCTGCATGCTGCATCCTGTAGGCTTCTGAAAAGTTGCATCCTCCTGAGAGCTGGCAGGACCCTCCTGGCCCCACGATGGTTGACCTTGCTTTCAAGGTAGGCCCCTCACATCCATGTTGAGTTTGACTGTCACTGGGCCCAGACTCCCACCAGCCCTACATGGAAAGGGAGTTGACCATGGTGGGCCTGTGGCTCTAGTATGATCTGAGATTCCCTCAGGCCCTGCTTTAAACACCAAGTCCATCTTGTTGTTCATGAACATTCTCGAATTCTACCTGTAGATTGATTCCCAAGCATAGGCAGGTCCTGGCTGCTGGGGTAAGGCTGGCTCCAGATGTGATGGTGACCTTTGTCCTCAGCAATCTTCCTCTCCCCATCCCTGGTCCCTGCACACTAATCTCAGGACCTCTGCAGAGCCTCGTCCAGGCTGGGAAGGTTGTGGGCCTTTCCCTGCATCCTTCCAACCCATCCACCAAAAGCACAGACATGAGGGCTGTGTGAAAATATGAGGATGCCCTTGTCACACTAATCGATTGCTTCACATTTCAACCAATATTCTTTCAATATTTATTCCATATCCATTTAGAGGAGGGTGATGGCACTCCAGTTCTCATCCTCCCATTGAATCCTTACTAGGAGTCAGTTTAGAGACTACATGTTTTTATTTAAGCAAGATCTTTGTGTTTGGGAAGTTTAAATGCCCCTTGCAAGTGGTTTGTCAAATATTCTTTTATCTCCACAAGTACTGTGCAGGGGGCTGGTAAGTAAAAAATTTCCATCTTACTATACTTCTAGTGAAGCTTTGTGACAGGTACCTCAAGTTACTGGTTTACCCTGTTCCAACTCTGCTTGGTTGCGGAGAACTTGATGTCTACCAGCTGGTGGCCTTAGCGACAGTAAATTAACCCATTCACCCTTCAGAGCAAATGGCTGATAGCCACGTGCTTCAGGTGATGTTGTCTTTCCTGACTTTTCAAACGGATGGGGTTACTTGGTTGTCAAGCATCAGGAAGTGCAGCAGAATGCTGCCAAACGTATTCTGAGCTGATTCAAACTTGGGTTTCAGGAAAGCCTCATCTTATGTCTCTAGAGTACCATGAGGGCTGCTGAATGCATGACCCGTCTGAGGAGGGGACTTAATTTTTCCTGAACAAACTTCAGCAATCATATAAACAAATAAAGAGGAAAGGCTGGTGGGTACCATTGTTTTGTACCATAAAAAAGGGCCACACCTGTTTGAAAAGTTCTCATTTTCAGTATATCAAGTTTGAGCGCCTGGGAAAGTTATTAAGGGAGCAAAATATTCACTGTGCCTGCCAACTCTGTGAATCCTAACAGCCTCCTCCTGTGGACCATTTTTTAGAGGTTATTATTTCAACCTGAAAATTCTTCAGACATATATATGTGGTATGAAAAAGGAATTAGGAAAGCTTTTAAATTAAAAGAAATAAAACGACAGGTTTTTCCTCCAGCCATATAGTTATGGATAGAGATAAAGAGATGGATATTTTTTCATGATACTTTATTAGGGGTTTTGGAACTCTAGGAATTTTTGAGTTAGACTGGTGAATAATTCAGCACTGATTCATGCGAGCCCAGTGCAGGCGCAGGTGGGCTGGAATCAAGTCTGGCTTCTTGGAGGGACCACGCACAGTAACACACTTTTTATTACCAACTGCTTCATGAAATGCATTTCAGAAATATTTTATGAGAAGCCAAATCTTGGTACCCAGTTTCTGCAGCTTTTTAAGAGGCAGTTTGAAGCCCAGAGGAGCTGAGGCTGTTGACCACCTCATTTCAGGGAGACTATCCCCAGTTTGTTGTTTCAGTGACAAAGGGTCCTAACCCCCTGGGAGTATGCAGTTACTAGTGAGAGGCCTCAAACTAGCCAGGGCAATAATGAATGATAAAAGATTCACAGAAAATGGTACCTCTCCTGATGCTTTCTTCCAGTTTTCTCTTTAATGCACCCTTTATTTCTAACTCCAACAGAGATCTGCCCTTTCTGCAGGTGGAATGATGCAGCCACCTGAAACAGAGAGAGGGGAGGGAGTAAATGCATTAATACTTCGAAATAAGGAACCTCCACCCAAAACGCCATATCTCCTTCAAAATAAATTCATAGGGATGCCATGTATATTTCTAAACCCAAGAAAATTGTTCCTTGAGTTATTTTTTCCCTCCAGAAAGTTTTCTTTATTTTATTAATTTTTTTCATTCTCATAGCTTTGCAGTAATAGGGTAAATATTTGAGGTGAAAATTCTACAGGATGAGTATAAATCCAGAAATGTGTTTTAGATAACAAACTTGAGATCTTGGAAGCGGCTGTAGTCACGTGCTTAGACAATCTGTTTAAGACGCTTCCTCCTGGAAGCCTCCCATCTGAACCCTTCCCATCTGAACCCCTCCCATCTGAACCCCTCCCATCTGAATCCCTTCCCTCCAAACCTGAGCCTCTCTTATTCTCCTAACGTCCTTGTCACTCTGAGCATCCCAATATCGTGAAAGTCATCATTTATCATAAACCTCTTTTTTTGTGTTGTTTTCTTTCGGGACTTTGCACACCTCAGGGCCAGAGTCTGTTCTACTTACTGCTCCACTTCACAAGCTTGATGCCAGCACAGAAAAGTTCAACATGTAACCAATGAACGCATGCAAAACGAAGAGTAGTTCTCTCTTGTCTGTTGTCTGTCATCAACAGACATGGTGACGTCTATGCCAAGGGAGAAGCCTCTGAGTTTGCAATTTGTCTGCCTCTTTAATCAGGGGTCCTATGCAGAACTTGGATCAAGCCTTTCCTACATAATTCCCAAGGATCTGTCAACCCAATGGTATGATTTCAAAGGCTTGCCTCTCACAAACCCTGCTAAGGCTTCTCCAAGTGGGACACTGAATTTCAGGGATCTCATTTATAGGTGCTGCAAGAGGTGTGTTTGCAAAAATGCGGTGGCATCTGAGATTGGAAGAAGCAAGTGTTACGCTAAGATGTAGTCTTGAGCATCTAAGTTGTTCCTGAATAAATTAAGCTTTCCTGGAGGACGTCATGAAACCTCAGAATCAGAGGGAATGTAAAGATCATTTAGTTCTGGAAAAGCAAATAGAGTCCAACTCTGGTGTGTCAGCCGTGGCAGCCTGCAGAGTGGGGTCATGAAGGAGGGGGCTATCAAGTGGCACAGGATGCAGAGGTGCTGCAGGTGACATAAACACCGGGTATTCTCTTCTACTCTAATCTGGCTGCTCACCAAATGGGAGAATCACAGGTCCTTTGCACTGTGTAATTTGGATGGTCAGCTGCCCACCATTTGCAGCTTATTTGGGGGGCAGATAGCTCTGATACTAGAAAATCTTTCTGTCTGTGAAACAAAACCCCACCTCCTGTTTGCTTCCATCCACTGACCTTTCATTTTTCCTTCATATCTATAAGGTGTTGACCACACCCTCAGAAAGCTGGCCCAATCTCTTTTGAACCAACTAAGTCAGAAGTTATCAAAGGTGTTGGAAAAATCTCTTTCACTGAGTTTGTTAAACACTGAAGATCTTTAACTTGCTATTTTATTCTATCTATTTTTCTCCAACGAGATATAGGCAGAGTCATGCTGTCATTCAATTAACACGTTTGTTTATATTTACAAGTTCTTCATCTGGTATCGTTGAAGTTATAAAAGTAATATATGGTGATTGTAATAAGGGAGTCGGTATGAAAATAGACGCAGAAAAAGCTAATCATTGTCCCCGACCTTAGTTCCTTAGGTAACATTTTAAACTGGTGCGTATCCTTTCCTACTGTCCTAATTTCCCAGGAGATGGCTTAAGACTGGATACGCACACAGAAAACATATGGGGACATGCTTTTGAGTCCTGCAGCACCTGTGGGGAGTGCAGGGAGCAGAGCTCCGGAGCTGTCCCTCATTGAGAATAGAGCCAGGTCTTTGGAGGTGGGCTGCCCCCAGGAAGAAGGTAGACAGAGATTCTCTTTTTGACTGAAGGCAAGTCCCAAAAAGGGACTCCTTGTGAGTTGTAAGCAGCCAGCACTCCCAGCAGCTGTGGAATTGAGCGCCTCTGTTGGGTGGTGTCTCCCAGCACCCAGATATACACCCTCCCTTTTGCTCATTTAAACCTAATTATGTACACATATAAAAAAACGGATATACAAGGCGTTTTTTGTTTATAGTTTTTAACTGAAATATTCTGCAACTTGCTTTGATTTAACAAGCATCATCGTTTTCCCTTAATTTATTTCTGCACACATACACACGCACTTTTACAAGAAGATCATATTATATACCTCTAGGCTTTTATAGTATACACTGCACATTGTTTCCACCCGCATTTTTCTCTGTCCACCTTCTCTCTTTCCCTGCAACATTCATATTACCTTCAGCCCTTGACAGCATGGAGCATATCCTTTTACAGTTCCTTTCACACTCATCTAAATACATAAGTAGATACATGCACTTGTTTACTTTTATTGTCCTTGGCAGTAAAGAGCCTTGTGATCACCCAGACCCATGAGAGGCACCTGGGAAATGAAGAGGGTGCAGCCCCTGCCCGGAAGGAGCTTCTGTCCATGCAGAACAGGGACCCAGGGGCTGGTGTGAGTACAGTTCACTTTTGGAGGCATGCACCAAGCACATGGAGAGTTATTTAAGGGATTAGAAGTAGAATGTGGGACTTCTGTATTCTAGTCCATTTAACCAGTTTTTATTTTTTTAAAAAACAGGTTTCAAACACCAGGCTGAGCAATGGCCAAGCTGAGCTGGGGCAAGCGTGTGCTGATCTTCCTGAAGACATGACCGCAGTTGCTCCGACAGAATGAAGTTCAGCATGAACCCAATACATGGGCCCTTGTGAAATGACACACATTGCCTCGCTAATAGATTTGCTTAATTGGATTAACAAGTCAGAGAGCCCTAATGGCATCACACAAAGGCCTTATCTGAAGGTAGATTTTCATAGACCTGGTGACAAGACAAAGGATTATTGTGACAGCAGTTGAAGCTGGTGTGTCAAAATGTAGGCAAGCATTCCTGCAGCAGCAAGTTCTAGAAGCAAAACCATTAGCTGAGATGCACACCAGGCGTACAGCTCCTGCTCCCAAAGCCTCCTCACCCATCTACTTCCAGAGAGAGGCAGTGGAAGGGAGTAGGAAGGCGGGACACACAAGAGGGAAAGAGCACGCTGACTCTCCAGTGACGTCAGCAAATCGATGTGTTCTTTCTGTCTGCTTACTTAACCTACTTACTTACTTTCCTGTTCCTTCTTCGGTGCCCAGAATTATCTGGGGTCAGTTTGTAATGGCACATCTTTGAAAAAAGAATTCCTGTAAAATATGTTTAGAAAATGTGTGTTACATTTTCCTTCCTCATCAAATGCTGCCCCCTCTGTACTGAAGGTGAGTTCAGCAACATGAAGGGTTTTGTTGGACATTGTAGCATGGACTCCCTGCCCTTGACTGCCCAGGCAGGAGCTGAGGATCTGGACAGTCCAGAGGATGCAGCCCAAGAGACCTGGTTGACCTCAATCATGGATTTTCTCCAAAGTTCTGTGTTTTTCCCTCTTTGAGTCAGGTGAATCATGTGCAGAAGCAAGACACCTGCCAGGGCAAGTGAGCTCCAGCAATCAAAGACTGCAGAGGCTTCAGCCCTTACAGTAACAGACCACTTTGGTATTCAGCCTACACCTTAGGACTTGAAAGGTTTTGGCTGGTGTACTCTAAATTGCTGGAGATGTTCCAGTAATAGCTATTTGATCCCAAGGATGCCGATCAGCTCTAGACCAAATTACTCAATACCCCAAAGTAGTGTCAATTCATTTTTTTCCTCAATTTTCACAGCAGTTGGTTGCTAAACAATAGATCATATTTCTAATGGCCAAAACGTTGTACTGAGTCATCTTAGCATGAAAATGGGAAATTTGGGTAACTATTGGTGATCTGACCCATATTCTGCTCACAAGGTCTCCTATCGGGAGGGCTCTTGAATGAGGCCTGTTTGGGACTCCTACTTACACTGTTATTGCAAGACTTTACAATTCATCAGGGTATAAAAAATTCATGAATTCTCAGTTTATCTACTGATGCATAACATATTACCCTATAACTCTGTGGCTTAAAACAATAAACATCATCTCATAGTTTCTGTGGGTCAGGGATTTGGAAATGGTTTCTCCAGGTGGCTCTGGTTCAGGCTGTCTCATGAGATTTCAGTCATGAAGGCTACAGTCATCTGAAGACCCACTAGGAATAAAGGATCTGCTCATTTAGGTGATGCCAGGCATTGCATGATACTTACGTGAGGCTCTGCAGGGCTGCTTAAGTGTCCTCACAACATGGTGGCTGGCTTCCCCCAGAGAGAACAATCCTGACAGAGCCAGGTGGGAGCCATAATGCCAATATTCTATTGGTTACACAGGTTAGCCTCATTTAATGTGGAAAAGAGCTGCGTAAAGGTATAAATGCTAGAAAGCAAGGATCATTTGGGGGTCAACTTTGAAGGCTAGCTTTCACAAATGCTTTTTTACTTTATTAACGATGGTAAAACAAGAAAGAAGACATTTCTTTTTTCTTGTATTTCCCAGGAACAAAAGAAAAACAAAAATGGAAAGCATGTAATTTGTCTCAAATCCTAGATTTTATCAGCCACATACTTTTGGAGAAGGTATTTACTTAATCCTGCTAAGCACTGGTTTTCAAATCTGTAAAATGGGGGAGAATAATATGTCCTTGGAGGATTGCTGTGAGGATTTACTTAGGAAATATATGTGAAAGGCTTAGCTCAGAGTGCAGCAGCCATAGGAACTCAAACCTTGCTCGTTCTTTTCCCTTCTCCCTGGTTCTTTTTCCTCAGGGTCATCATGTAACAACTGAATGTGGAGCTAGAGGGCCCCTACTTGGAGCTGGCCTCCTCCCACCTCGCCCACCTCTACCCTGGTTGGTAAACCAAGGGAGGGATTCAGCCTTGGCTATTAAGGTTTCTCTTTCCCTGAGGAAGATTTGTTGAGGCTTAATAAAGTCGGGATGTGTGAGAGACATTGCAGTTCTTTCATATCTTAATTAGCAATTAATTAAGTGGAGGCGCTGGTGTCTGGACTATCTGACAGACAGACTCCATAATTAGCTTTTATTATTACTACTAATGGAAAAGATGGTCAGGGGGGTTCGAGTTTTCCCCGAATCTCAGATTTAATTGAATGACCTAGTGAAGAATCAAAATGAACATGCTGCCCTTTCCACATTGTTTTATTAAAAATATTTTGAAATTGGCTGGTGCCTTGCACTCAGGAGCTTTGCTGGACTATTATCTTAGGCTGTGATCTTTAACTAGGTACAGAGGAAGCTGGTGTGCCACCTCAGGATGGCCGGGTCCCTCTAGGAAAGCAAATAGTCACAGTTTGACGACTATGCTGGTAGCATTTCATTAACACCCCACTAACCCCCCAGGGAAAGTCTTGGTTTAGAAGGTGGAAGAGAATGTGGCTTTGTGGCTTTCAGGGCTGAGCTGGAGAAGAGAAAGGAGGTGCTTTTTTAATGTTGCCATAGTGACGCTGGCCTCTGGGAAGTGCTGTCTAGGAGGTGCCTCCAGTCCCTGACTTGATGGTGGGGGCTTAACACCCTCATGTTTGCACAGGGTGGGCGACCTGGAAGCTGGCCATGCCTGGAGGCCACCGCACTGGGTTCTCTGGGGGTGCTGGGGGAAGTCAGCTGGGGCCTGGCATCCTGTGTATTCTGGACTCTCAGTGGACTCTCCACAGAAGTCTAATAGTGACTTGGCCCACCACTCTGAGCTGCCCCAGTCTTCTAGGTTTACCTGGGACGGCTGAACATCTATCAGTTGACATTCCCACCCCAGAGAGGGCTGCCCAGGGTTGCCACAGGGGGTTATTTGGAGACAGAATTGGGGTCTGTCTCTTTCCACACATGTGTTTATGTAGATTATATCATAGCTCCTAGATTTAGTGCGATCTCATTATCACAATTTCTAAATAGATTATTTGGATGCATCCTCATGCTCTGCCCACATGCGTCAGGGCTCTGACCTGAGTGGCACATTCTGAATGGAGTCAGTTGGTAGTTTTCATCAAGTGAGCAATTTCCGTCATTGACAATTCACCATTCAGACTTGAGATAAGAGATCTGAGATCAGCAGGACAGCTCATGTTAGTGGGGCTGCAAGGTTCTGGCTTGTCCTCTGGGCTACTAGGGCACAGACTGGCTTGTCCTGCCAGTGGTGACTGTGCCAGAAAGGTCAGGGCCCCCTTCCTACTCTGGGCCCTGTGTAGTTTCTGGCCTCTATTTATGGTGCTTATAGTTGGTTCTTTGCTGCGGTCTCCGATCAGCACTCTCTGTGCCTCAATGTCCCTTTAAATGAAGAAATGACAATAATACTCTGCAGAGCAGATTTAATGCATGAAAATTAAATTAGCAATAAGCCCCACATCTCAACAGTCAAACTTTCTATACCAGAAGCTAAAAGTGTCTCTCTCTGGGTGATAATTTTTTAAATCTCCTTTGTCTTTTTCTGCTTAATTCATGTTTCTTGACTTTTCTCTAGTGTTTATATTTTGCTTTAGTAATGAGGAAATAAATATTACATAAAAATTTTGGAAAGTATGGAAGGAAAGCTTTATTATATCAAGCTTCATAGCCTTTCTTCTTCACCTAAAGTTTGCAGAGGGTTCCTGAACTTAGATGGAAAAAAGTTACATCCTTATGGGGAAAAATTGCATCATTAATTTCACCAACCTCTAACAAAAATTTAGCAGTTCCTCTAATTGTGAATGTAGGCAACAAGTCACAGTCCCATTAGCAGTAGCTATAATTTTGTCACCAATAGAAATCACATATTTTTTATATCTCATTACAGTTGTTGTAGATATATAGAAATATTATTTAAGCTTATTACTAACTTCAGAATTCCAGGAGTTATCAGACCTGCCAGCAGATCTTGTTATTTACTGTGTTAATAAAGAAACACATATATTACTGTAGCACAAATTTCATTTTCTACTATTTTGAAAGTGATATTTCAATAAAAATGCAGTTTCCCCTGTACTCCTATGTATTTTATTTTATGCATATATACTGTTATTCTGGAAAGGCATTCATACATGTCACCAGGCTGCAAAGGAAACTGTGACATAAAAAGGGTCAGAAGCCAGGCCTCAGAGACAAGAAAGGGAGTTGGCACCTGCTGTGTCCCAGGCCTGGGCTTCTTAGCACCGCCCTGTTGAATCCTCACTAAGAGCCAAGGGAGAATGCCATGGTCATCTCCATTTTACAGTCAGGAAATTGAGACCCAAATAGGTTAAGTAACTTGCTCGAGGTCATTGAGTTTCTGTGTGGCTGAGCTGGGACAATAGCTCAGGCAGGCAGGATCCAGATGGCCACCTTTGTCCTTCCCTGAGCCCTACGGATGAATCAGTATTTAACATACTGCATCCGTGTCTCTCTTTCTCTCTCTCTCTCTCTCTCTCTCTTTCTCTCTCTCTCTCTCTCTCTGTGTGTGTGTGTGTGTGTGTGTGTGTGTGTGTATGGTCAAATCATCCACTCATGCCTGGAAGTTTGATGGAGTGGGTTTGACCTTTCCAGCTGGGGTACAAATACCTCAAGGGCAAGGTCTGGGCTGCTTTGTTGTTGCTGTGGTTGTTGAGCCCTCCAAAGCCCCTGAGAAAGTTAAGCTAAGGAATTACACTTTAAGAGCTAAAATGATTGGCAAATCTTACAGAATTTCAGCATTCGGGTACCCCCTCCCCCAACCCATGTTCCAGCTTCACCCTGAGTGTCATAAGTCACCATGTGTTCTTGGCCAAGCTGACCATTCTTGCTGTGGGACATCTTCTTCCCTGGCTTGGACCACTCCCTAGCTAGCATCCACTCTGCCTCTTCCCTGCCCCACCTTCCATTCCCAGTTCTTTGCCCACAGCCTTTCTGCATCTGAAGGGAACAGAAAGTTCTGGTGGCAAAGCCTGACAGAGACAAATGCTTCATTACCAGGAGGCCTCCATGCATAGTCGTTAAGTGATCACCAAACCCGGAACACCACACTGGAAGGGCACCCCTTGGAGAGCACTTAACGGGACCTAATTGCATTTGCTGGCCATCAATCACCAGGGTAATTTTCTGTCTTAAGACATGTGCTCTCTTTAGTGAAAGAAGCCAAAAATGAGGCCAAGAAAGGAAAGAGAAAGCTTTGGAATTAGAGAGAGCCCTGGTCTCTCTTCGCCTGAAATAAGCCCTGCCTTTCCTAGGCATGGACAGAAAAGAATTTTTTTTTCTCTTTTAAATGGCTCTCGTGGGTCAGGTAACTGCTTACCCAGTGCTTGGCTGGCAAAGGTGTGACCTTCAGGACCAGAGGCTGAGTATATTTTTCTAGTTCTTAGGCCCTCCACAAAGATAGCTGGTTGCTTCTCAAAGGATCTGCCTGAGGGCACAACTTTATGACTGACCCAGGAATCCCTGTCTTCTTGGAACAAGTTTGAATTTTTTTGTTCAATATTATCTTTCCCCTTGGATCTGCAATTAAGGTGGGATCAGTTGCTAGAGTGATAAAGATCAACTTCCCAGGTATTTGGTGAAGGAGTCTCCCATGGGTTTGGTTGGGCTGTAAGCCAAAACCCTGCTGTTTCCCCATTACCCAACACGTGTGCGGAGAACACAGGACTCCGTGCAGAAGACAGAGAGGGCACCTGAGTCCCTGTCCCTGCCCAGGCACCTCTGTGGACCAGAGCTTGCTTCTGGGGCCTGTAAACTGGTAGAAGTCTGCTGGGGAGCTGGTAGGGTGTTCCAAATAGGAAGTGGATCCAACTAAGGGTCAACTGCAAATCCAGTGGGGACAGGATTACCATTTTATTTTACTCATTTATTTATTTTGAGATAGACTTTTGTTCTGTCATCCTGGCTAGAGTGCAGTGGTGTTATCATACCTCAATGCAACCTCAAATTCCTGGGCTCAAGCACTCTTCCTGCATCAGCCTCCCAAGTAGCTGGAAGTACAGGTGCCTGCCAGCACATCCGGCTTATTTTTCTACTTCTAGAAGAGATAGGGTCTCACTCTTGCCTAGGCTGGTCTCCCAACTTCAGGTGATCCTCCTGCTTTATCCTCTTGAATGCTAGGATTACAGGTGTGAGCCACTGTGCTCAGATAAGATTGCCATTTTAAATGAGATAATTCTCTCTTGGGTAAAAATCTGGAGCAGTAGAATATTTAAAAAACCTGAGCCATGGCAAACTGAAAGGCACAGCAGGAGGTCAAGAGCTTAGTGTATACAATAGCAGCCCACAAAGCTGGACACAAGGCAGGACAACACAAAGGGGGCCCAATGGGTCCTGGGCAGGAATGGGGTGTCCAGAGTTGCTCTGCCCAGATGCTGCCTTGTGGGAAGTGGGAAGTTGAGGTACAGGGCTGGATCAGAGAGAGTGGTCACCTGTGGTATGACTACAAGGCCAGCTACTGTCCCTTGGGCTACAATGGCTTGAGTAGAGTCACAGTCTTAGTAGTATCTGTGTCCAAGTCAGAGAGTCCACTGGGGAAAAAAGGTTGAAAATACTCCCCCTACAGTCCACTTCCCAGTGTGGAGGTAGAGGAGTGTTGATTGTGGGTTAGCATGAGATGGGCGCTGGAAAATGAAAATTTATTTTCTTTAATCGGCATCTGGGTCTTCAATAATTAAAATCCTATGTAAAACCTTGATTTCTTAAGGTGCTGGCATGACCCAAGATTGCTGTCCCATTTAGGATGTGTTAACTCTTCTTTGGATGAGACTGTTAAGAGAATTGCAGGTTGACCACCATTTCTGGCCTCCATCCACCCTGTCTTGTCATGCTCTCTGACAAGCATTTTAACAACCAAAAATACCCCCCCCACATACACACACACATTTCCAAATATCCCCAAGGTGGGAGGGAGGAGGCAGGCATGGTGGGCTTGGTTATTTCAGCTTCTCTCTTGGCCTATAGAAGTTACTGATCTCCCAGAAATTGGGTTTATGCTTAAGAAGCTGAGGCAAAGGCTTTAGAGCAGCAGTTCTCAACCCATGGGTTGTGACCCATAGGAACGGTATTAAAGGGCCGCAGCATTAGGAAGGTTGAGAACCACTGCTTTAGAGCCTCCTCAAACCCTGGGATTTTAACCTAGTCAGATCCATCCAGTCCCTGTATGATGGATGAAGACCCGGGGTAAGAGCAAACTATGCTTTCAACATTTTCAACCTCTTACATTTAGATTTGAATGAACACTGGGAGATCCTTGAAAGCACAAACAGTGACTCTTACCTCTCGGTCTCTTCAGTGAGAGCCTGATGAATATGACACTATAGCCTTGAGGAAGGCCAGAGGCAAACAAAATCCCACCCTTTTTCACACCAAAGTCAGCCATGTGCTCCCCTCTCCAGGAAAAGAAAAAACAAAAACATTTTACAGATCATTGTTATCTGTGAGAACTAAACATCACTGGAGATAAGACATCAATAAGAAATGGCTACTGCTCTTGAGAAAGCAGCTCACAGTCAATGACACAGCACACACAAGGGTCATCCGGAAAATATCAAGCCATGTCACAGGAGAAATAGCTTTAATGAGGGCTGGATAATTTCTGGGCAGCTCTCTTACACATTTGTGTACATACAGAGAAATTTCCTTACAGCTCCTGCATCAGAGGTCTAATGGAGGTATAAACAAACTCTGTGGAAACCCAAGAGTTGAGTCTCGGAAGGTTCCAGAGAAGAGAAATCAGATGAAGAAGAAAGTACCGATGGTTAGAAATGGTTCTCAGGCAGAGAGAACGAGTTGTCACCTGAATATTGACCTGGCATCTATTTCTTCAGGCTGAGATTGAAGGGAAACACACCCTCTCAATTTCTTCTGGGAATGTGCCAGAACCAGCAAACCATAGTGGTAGGCAAGGCCATTGTTTATTTAATGAGATAGGAAAAGTCTTCGCTCTCTGAGTCTTTTTTTTTTTTTTTAGAACTCAACATTTCTACAATTAGATTCATACCTTTATGCCACTATTCACCTTTCACAGAGATATTTGTATTTTAAGCCAGATCATAAGTCACTGACACTGTAGCATGAACTAGTCTCATTAATTACTGGTCTGGGACACATAAAGTGAGAGGAGGGATTTAAGGACTACTAAGGAGGATATCAAAAGGACAGAGGGAATACAGTAAGGCCACCAAAAATAGAGATAAGGAGGACAAATTAGATTTCCCTCAGATTTTTCTCTGTTTTGCCAGAAAGGACAGCAAAATAGGCACCGGCTGACAAATTGGTCCCAGATGTAGATTGAGGAGGGAGTTGGCACTGTGCTTGTTTTTTTTATTTTGATTTTGTAGTCAGACCACATCATTGCCATGGCAATCCTCTATCGGCTAGCCCCTCCTCTGCTCATGCTGTCAAGTGCCACCCTGATGATAGAGGCTCCACGTGACCACCCTGATTCAGAGCCTGTGAGGTCCTCCCTCCTACAGACAGGCTGGGGGAGAAACCTCTGCAGGCTTCACCTCCGCCTGCAGTCCAGCCTGGAGGGTTCCCTCCTGAGGCATCACTGATCACATCCTAGGATAATCCTCTAGCTCCAGGCTTTGACTCAAATATTTGAATGGTGGTGATGTTGGACTCCCAGGAAAACTAGATTATCAGAACCTGGGGGTGGTGAGCAGTAAAGAACAGTGTTCAGTTTCCTTTCATTGGTCAGGATCACTGTTGGAATTACACAAAGCAGATCCCCTTGACTAAAGACAGCTGACGGCTGTGTAAAGGGGCTAGCTCTTAGCCCTCTCCCCATGGCAGGCCAGTCCCTCCTTTGGAAAGCCTAGGCCTAGAGTTAAAGGGCATGATCTCCTTGGGAGCAAACAAATACCTGAGCCGGGCTCTGAAAGAGTGCAGCCAGACATCTGTCTTCTGCATGTCCTTCCTCACTGTGTCTTCTGCCTCGCCTGCTTTCCCTTCAAACCTGCCCACTTCTCCCCACCCCCAGAGCTACTCACTTCTCTGAGACCCCATTGTCTCTAGCCTATTTCACCACCCCACTCTCCTCCTTCCCCTCCTCCTCACTGGGTTTCCTGCTGCCACTGTCATTCCATTTCCAATTCATTCTCCATGCCGCTACCAAAAGATTTTCTAAATCAAATCTACTTAGGGTATCAGGTGTACCCAAGGTCTGTTACGATCCAGCCCTACTTAACCTCCCCAACTTCCTCTCTCCATGCCCACCCTCTCTGCCTCCACTCTGTATTCTAATTGCACTTGGCTACTTACAAATTCCCAGTCCCTATTCCCCCACCCCTTTCATTCTCTCTGGACCGTCTCCAGGATTCATCTTCTGGAAGATTGCATAACAGACCAGGTATGGCTTAGGTGTTATCCCCCTACCTCTCCTTCTTGTGCCATATAGTTTCATAAAAACCTTTTCCAAGTAGTGCAGCCATTGCTGTCTATAAATCAGCATATTCTCAGCACTCAGCTTTGAGCCTGGCCCACAGAAGAGGCCAGAAAGTATCCAACCAAAGCAGGAATGAATGTTCAGGGCTCAGCCATGGCAGCTCCCTGCCCCGATGGCTTGGAGAACTCAATACACTTGGTCAAAGGAAAATGCTCACATTAAATACTGCCGTGTGCTGCTAGAAGCTGTGTGCAGAGGCAAAACAAACAAGTGATTAAGTAATGGCAGGCAAGTATTTCACTAAGAGTCCTATCCAAATAAAATAACAAGAAAAGTGCCTTTCAGTGCTGATTAACCACAGCTGAGAATTAAAGATCATTTGTAACAAATCATTACAGTCAACTGATTAAAAATGAATGAGTTTGTACAGAGAACCATTACTGAATCTGGGGCTGCTGCTGCAAAAAAAAGACAGTTAAAGCACATTAGCATGAGACTTCCAACCTGTGTACGTGTTGTTCTTGGGCACATGGGGAGAAAGAGCATGAATTTGAGTTTGAGTTCTGCTTAGGGTCCATGCCTAGGTCTGTGAAGTTGGTAAAATCTATCTAAGCTTCCGTACTTGTCACTGAGAAAATGGGAACAGTGACACTCCCAGTATTAGGTTGAACCATATGAAATTGCTGATATTTGACCACATTTGGCCTAAAGAAATGGCAAGTTCATATGGTTCAACCTTAAATTTACCAAGCAAGGCTGTTGTGGGGATCAACATGAAATGTGGCTGTAAACTAGAAGATGCTCTACAAATGCAAGCCACACCAGAAATACGTCCACTGCTAAGGTAATACTGTGACAAGGGACTGTAGTGTGGTGTTCAGTTGAAAGCCACTGTGTTTAGAGCAAGTCCCAGGAACTTCTTCATTTGCATTAATTGTTAGGTTTAAGAAAGAGGAAACAGAAAGACCAAAAGAAATATAAGAATTTCACCAGTTCTAGTCCAGACCCTCCCGCTCACAGCCTTGCCTTTCTGAAAGGATGCTATGTCCCTGCTGTGCTAGCATTTTATTTGTCAGCTTAAACTTAATTTTACTGTAAATTCACGGTGGGTTTATAAGGAAGGCCCCTATGCCCTTGGATGCACTTAGTCCATGTCTAGCTCCTGAGTCCAGACCCCATATCTGATTTCGCACCTGCTTCTGCTCTCAGGAAACATAAGCTGAGTGGCTGCCCTAACATGAGTACTGAATAAATGTTCAGTTGAATAAGTAGATGAACCAATGAATGAGCTCTCCAACTCTGCTTATTCTACTGCCTATTCTTTTGCCATCTGATAGAGCCCAGGAAGGATAAAGGCCCTCTCTAGCCATATCTCCAAGTCATGGAGTTAACACAATCGCTCTACATCTGATTAGATGCAAAACTTGATAAGCAATTTCTTCATAATTACAACACACTTCTGATGAGACAGCTTATTCTTAATAAAACAACTTCTATATGGCATTGGTCCAAACCTTCTATTCCTTAAATAGTCATATATTTTAATAATACATACACATCATTTTTAAACCTTTTTTCTGACTGATTTCACCAAATTCTTAATTCTTTCCAGTGCTTTCTTCTTCACACAGGCATAAATGTACCCTCTCTTCATCCTCATTAATTCATTTTCCTGAAGTATAGATACGTTCCTGGTTTGATCCTATGTAGTCACCCAGCACCCTGTGCTCAGAAGGCCCCCTGCTTGGTTTATTGCTTAGCTATTGCTATTCAGAAATTCTTAATAATGTTTGAACCAGGGGCCCCACATTTGCATTTTGGCCCTGAAAAATTAGTAGCCAGTCTTGGTAGAGGTGGAAAGTAAAGAAAGCAGTGAGAAAAACCAAACTAAGACAGAAAGAGTGATGGCACCCAGGTTTAGGGAACTCCAGGGAAGAGTGGGAAGGTGTGCCTGAGCTGGCCTGTGGAGGTCACATAGAAAATGGGGGGCAGAGAACACAGCTGCAGAGGAGCTGCTTTAGCTGGAGGGATAGGCTGTAGAAAAGTGAGGCTTGCTAAAAGGTCCTGAGAGGCTACAACTCTCAGACTCCGGCTCTCAGGCTTCAGAGAGAGCACTTTTAATATGCAGGCAAGAAGTTAGTCTGCCAACATGGGAAAGGGACCATGTTTCCTGGAGCCAGAGAGGAAAACTGCTAACTAGAAAAATCTTGATCGCTGTGTTAACGTGGCACAGATTGGATTATGCCATTCATTTGTTTATTCCTTCCATTTACTGAGTATCTAATATACCTTTACTGTGTTAGTTCCAACACAATTTCAAAGATGACAATGATTTCAGTCTCTATTCTAGGGAACTCATAATCTACATAAGAATAAAAAGATGCAAATGATAATGTAATGTGATGAATTTTATACCAAAAGATTAGGCATTGCCTACTGTGGAGCAGGTGTGAGGAGAATGGGCAAGATTGGGATGGTTTTATGAAAGGTGCCAAGACTAGGTCTTAAAGAATCAGTAGGAGTTGATGAGGTAAAGAAAATGAAAAGAGCATTTGGGCAGAGGGAATCATGTGAGTAAGGAAGAAATGAGAAAGAAACATAATGGGTACTTTTGATACTGATGAGGAATCCAATACAGACAAAGCAGAGGGAGTAGAGGGTGAACAGCAAAGACAAGCGGGATCCTGGTTATGAAGAACCTTGGATGCCCAAGATGGAGCTTGAATTCTACACCAGGTGAGTGGGAAGAGCCTTTGAAATTCTTGAGCAAAGAAGAGGCAATATCAAGTTTGGGGGGATGTGGAGTGAGGTCATTGCTGCAATGGAGAGATGGACTCTCATGAAGGGTGACTGAAGCAAGCTGGCCAAATAGAGAACAACCGATTACTAAAACTCAAGCAACGGATAGTGAGAGCCCAATAGCAGAGTAAGTAAAGAGCAAGGAAGGGAGTTGAGATTTAGGTTAAAGGTGGAATGAATTATAGTTGACTCACTTGATGGGATAAGGTGAGGAGGAACAGTGACGTCTTCTCAGATATTGGGTTTAGACATTCACAATGGCTAACAATATTGCCATTAAGTATGAAGGAGAATAAAGGAATATAAAGATAAGAAAATGAGTTGAATCTTGAACGTATGAAGTTAAAGGGACCTGCTAAATATGTACAGTGGGGGTCTGCACTAGAGATGTGAAAGCCGTAATAACCATAGGTACTTACTAAAGTTAAGGGCATGGAGATGGTTACCCATCGAGCATATTACAGGAAGAATCTCTGCAGAGCACCAAGATTAGGGAGACCATGGTACTTGCTGATCTAGTGAAAGAAGCTAAGAGTGAGCTCTAGGCAAGGTAGAAGCGGAGCCAAGGTGGTGTTATTTTCCTGTCATTTGATGTCTTTTTTGGGAGATCATCATATGCACCTGCTCATTATAAGTGGGAGGCGTTTAATTCTCTGATCTCTTGATGTCAGACTTGAGGCACGTGACTTGCTTTGGCCAAAGGAACATGCACGAAGGTGATATGTACGTTATCCAAGTAGAAGTGTCAGAGTTGCCATGTGACTCTTACTCTTTCCTTCTGCCATAAGATCATCTTTTCCTTCACCCTGCATCCCCAGATGAAGAAGATATATGAAGCACAGCTACATCTGACCCTCAGCCAATGTGGAATTTGAGCATACAAAAAAAAAAAAAAAAAATCTTTATTGCTGTAAACCACTAAAATTTTGGGATTATTACTTGAGTTTTACAATAAGCTGGCTATTACAACCAGAAAAGAATAATGTCTCAGAAATGAAGAAAACATTTTGTGAGAAAGAGAGTGTTCAGTAGGGTCAAAAGTGACAGAGAAGCAATTAGGTGTATCAATGGGGAGGTTACTGGTGATCTTGGTGAGAACAGTTTTTGAGCAACAACAGAATCCAAAGCCAGATTGCTATGGATTGAGGCATGAATGGGAGGTGAGGAGGTGGAGATTGTAAGCGTAGATTACTCATTTAATGATGTTGACTGTGAAAAAAAAAGAAATATACAGAGAGGCATAGCTTAAGGTGGAGCTAGAGTAGGAGGAAAGTTTTATTCAGCACAGGAGAGATTTGAAACTATAGAGGTAGGAGGAAGACTTGGTGGAAATGGAGATAATGAAGTTGTACAAGGCTGTACGTAGGCTGAAAATATTTGTGTCTGTGATTCCCTCATAAAAGTAAAAATAATAATAGCAAACAGCGTTCACTAAGTGCCTGACCCTGCCATGACTGACTTGCAAGTATTCATTTATTTAATCTTCAAAGCAACTCTATGAACTAGATACCATAATTATAATTACCATTATATAGACAAGTAAATTGAGGCATAAGAGAGTTTAATTAACTCATACAAGTTCACACAGCTAATAAATGGCAAAGCCAGGATTCGAACAGAGGCCATCCAGCTTCAGAGAGCAAGTCCTTAACTAGCGAGCCACATTGTCTCTCACAAGGCACAGAAAGATTTTGAGCTATAAGCCTTCCCTGAAAAGACAATGTGCCAGAGTTGGGCCATCTGCCTGGTGAATGAGGAAGGTGGCAGAGAAGTATAAAATGAATACTCCTGGAGGAGGAGAAAGTCCTAGTTTCATGGGGAGCAAAAGTGGAAAGTGATGAGCTCTGAGCCTTCCACGTGGGCTACCAGGTTGCTGTGCTCACAGTCACCCCTCAGCCTGTCAGTCTGATTGGGATTGGGATGTGAAAAAAGATGGAAAGGAGGAAAAGATGGGGAAAACTGGATTAAAAGGAGAGCAGAAGAATGTAAGGATGGGAGCAGAGAAGGGGTAAGGCTCATGTTAGTGGTGCACTTCAGACCCACGTCGTGCCAAGCACTGTGCTGCAGGCAAGGACCCAGAGAGGAGGGCTCGGCCCCTTCTCCAAGGAGCTCCCCAGGACAAGGGGGAAAGGTGGACTTAAAGAGACTACTTTGAACCTGGGGTGAGGTTAAGCATGGTGTGTGTGCAAAGGAAAAGCAGGCCTCAAGATGGGGTGGAGAGTGTGATAATCCCTTTCCACCATCTCTCTGTGAGGATCAGGACATGGCTAATGGGATGTGGAACTTCCCTCCAACCTGGACTAAAGGCAGGGAGGCCATGAGGGCAGAGTTGCTTTTCAGAATTCAAAGCTGGAGAAATATGAAATGATATCACACGACCAAGTACCCAAGCGTGGCGTGCCTTTGAGGAGGCATTTCAAAGTACGAGCAGCCTTTCATCACTGTTGAGTTTGTGGGATGTGTTGTGAGTTGTCGGGTCACTCGGTGTGCAGAGGATGCTCTGAACTGGAGAGGATTCCTCTGGCCTCTTCAGAAGTCTGAACACTTCCCTCCATGGCAGCTAAAGAAATGTGGGCACGGGGAAGCAAGTGAATTTCCCAAGATGGCTGAGAGTTGCATGGACCTAGGGTCATGGAAGTGGGCAAGTGGACACAGGCTTCTATTTTGTTCCTGGTTAAGTCGTGTTGCTGAGCTGGAGATGAGTGAACAATGGCACTGCTCTGCAAAGTGCCCGTCACTCTCCCTTTTCCTTGCTTTGCACTTATATGGTACTCTAGCTTCCTCCCTCATCCCAGCTCTGCATCTAAGAACTACCACTGTCCAGACGCTTCCCACACATTAGCTGTCCTGGGTATGGCAGAGTCCTCTGTCTCCCGGTAGGCTGCCCTGCCTCCTGCACACCTGCTTAGTGGTGTGCCGACCTGGGAGCACCTCTGTCACCAGTATCTGTGTCCCCATGCCCCCATCATGTTACCAGCCACTGTTAACCTGAATACCCATTTCATGCAGGACACTGGTGGTCAGACCCTAACAAGACTGGATCAGCCTCTGTGCTGACATCTGGAGATAGTTTATTCATTCCCAAGGCCTACTGTCATAGATAAGTTGGGGAACTAAACTCCATGGCACCCTTCAAGGACCCAGGGCACTCTGTGTACCCAGTGAAGTGTTGACTAATTATAAATTTAGTCTAGAATAAAAATGCATTGAAGATATAACCTTTTTAAGATAGGAAGGTAACCTATGAGGGGGAATCTATTTGATGTATACTATGATAAGTAATAACATTGCTAATGTTTATTTTTACTGTGAGAATGAAAAGGGTAAGAGGAGAGCAGAACAGCTATTTGGAGAGACAGCCCCACTGCTGTCCAGAATCACCAGGTTTTCTGTAAATAAAAGTGAAACTGCTGATCTCTCATCCGCTTCTCCACCGATTGGCTTGGGTGACAGGTGGACGGACTCCTTGATCCAGCAACAGTCAGACTGATGCATTCTTTTTTTAAAGACAACATGTGGTGTCCCATTCCACCTCTCTCTCTATTTTTTTAAATCATAACTGTATACATTAATGCATTTATGGGGTAAAGTGTGCAGATTTTATGGGTACATGTCAAATCTATTAAGTGTAGAGTATAAATGTCTTAATACAATAATTAAGTGAGATGAAGGCTATGTTAACCCGTTTGATGTAAGCATTCCAAATCGTATATAAAATCAGACTGATGCATTCTGTCTGAGTCACATGGAAGTCACATGTCCCTGAATCTGTTTTGGGTGGGACTATAGCCACCTTCCTTGACAGAATCTACAACTCTGTCAATTTCTCACCCACAATCTTGAGCCTATGTGATTTTTATTATTTAGTCAATCACTAGCCCTTTTTACAGATCCCTGTGTGCCTTGAGCAGGAAAAGATGAAATAGAAGTCAGAGGTAAGGAAAGATCATCAGAGAAAGTGAGAGTGGGACTGGTACCTGGAGGATGAGTAAAGCATGGCTTTCTAACATTTAGGCAGAGGAAGGAAGGGTGCTCTAAGGAGAAGGAATAGCTTGTTTGAAGGCCCCCCAGTGTGGCAGCGGGGTGAACTCTGTGAGAGTCACAGGTCAGAGGGTTAAAGTATGAAATGGAAATGACGTGGTAAAACCGCTCTATAGAGAGCATTGAATGTCATGCTCAGAAATTTGGCCCCAAGCTTGACTTTGTAGATAATTGGGGTTGATCCAGGGTTTTTAAGTAGGAAACTAACGTGATTAGATTTGGGTTTTACGAGCTAAAGGAGCTACAGGAAACGTGGATTGGAGTGGGTAAAGACTCAAGATAGAGAGGGCTGCTGGAAGGCTGTTGAAATGCCACCCAGGTGGGAGGAAGCACAGCCTCAATAACCCACACCAGACATGGCACAGTGAGACAGGTGCTGGGCACTGCTGCAGGGAAGAATTTCAGATCCTCCCTCGGTTATGGTTTCTGAACCTCATATATCCACCTCTCTCTCTCACAGCAGAGTGAACAAAGTAGATT
This sequence comes from Loris lydekkerianus, assembly GCA_963574355.1. NCBI lineage: Eukaryota > Metazoa > Chordata > Mammalia > Primates > Lorisidae > Loris > Loris lydekkerianus. Next base: position 13,682 of record CAUYPK010153780.1, on the reverse strand, counting down.
TTCTGAAGAGGAAGCCCATGGATGGGTGTGAGGGCAGAATGGCCTACAGAGTAAACTATGTCCTGTGGCCACTCCATGTGTTAGCAGCAAGAGGAGGACCCTCTACATGTATGAATTTCTCCCAAATATTGCACACATTTTACTGGTTTACTGATGCCCAGAAATGCACCAGCATCAGACTCTGAAATCAGACAACCCCTCCACCCCGGACCTATCTCCAATCTTCCTGTCTCCAACCTTTTCTGTCTTCTCTCCCTTTTAGTCTAAGACCCGATTGTGTGTGACCTTTCCCTGCCCTTAAGGTCCCTCTCTGTGCTGGTTACCTGCCACCAGCTCTCCCACTGGTTTTACTCTAAGCTAAAATTTTAAAGAAAAGCAGAGAGTGTGAGATGGGCAGGGAGCTTCCCTGAGAGGGAGCACCCGACAGGGAAGGTTAGAAGACATGAGGCTAATGAACTACAGAATATTGGTTACATCTCACTTGATTACACGCAGGAAATGTAAAACCATCCTTTAGTCATGACTGGCCATTCATCTGCTGGAATGCTCAGAGCAACACCCCCACTCACATTTATCTCCCGCCTTCAGGTTCCAGTCAAGGTTTCTAGAAATTAGTGATTCATCACTGAACACAACAACTATCATTGGGATCTGCCAAGCCAGGAAGAATCACCATGTCCCTGTGCCAAGGTGCTGTCTCTCATTGGTAACATCTTCATGCAGCCGACTGGTGCTAGCACACGCCTCAGCACAGGCTGGGAGTGGGGACCCACCTGACTGTGTGTCAGGACCACCAGGCATAGGACAGCATTACATCACTTCAGCCTGGCCTCCAGGCCCCAAGTAGGCTTGTGACTTTGGAAAGGCACATGGGAACTGAGTTAGAATCTGTTTGGGGTCCCTAGACATGTAAGGCTCATGCATTTGTGTAAGAGAGAGGATGGTCTTGATCTTCCTGAGCCTTTTATGCAGGAAGCAACACTCATATGTGAAAAGTTGCAAGTCAAGTTTGCTGCACTGTCTAGAACACTAATATTAATATTTAAAATGCAGTAACAATAACAACACATTGATAAGAGCATGAGAGACTTCTAATTACACATGGTAGATTAAACATACAAAATTATTTCTGCTCTCTCCTAAAAATCTCACCTCAGTGGCAGGCAGAATTCTAAGATGGCCCTAGGATTTCTTCCTCTGGGTAGACATGCTCTGTGTAATGCCCGGGATGGAGGTTTGACTCACGTGATGAAGTTACGTTGTAGGACATAGTGGATGTTAAGACAGGGAGATTATCGAGGTGGGCCTGTTCTGATCACATGACCCCTTTAAAAGCAGAGGAATTTTTTTGTCTGGTTGCAGAGAGGGAATTCAGAGAGATTTGAGGCACGAGAGAGATTTGATGCAAGAGATGTTCCCTTTTTCTAAGCAGGGGTGGCCCCTCAGAAAGGACCTAAGACTTGTCAACAGCCATAACAACAAAGGGGTCCCCAGCCCTGGTTTGTAAGGAAATGAATTTTATACTAAACCTGAAGTAGCTTGGAAGTAGGTGTTTTCATTGTCACACATCATGCCACTGGCCGATGTCATGATTTCAGCCTGATGGGATGTTGAGTGAGACACAGCTAACACACCCTAGACTCCTGACCCACAAAAGCTGCCAGATGATTAATTTGTGTTGTCTTACACTCCTATGTTTGCAGTAATTTTTCATGCAGCAATAGAAAACTAATATACTCTCTTAAAGAAATAAATATTTAAACCCATAAAGAAGGTAATTATAGTAGAGGAGAGGGGGCAACAAAATTTTGGAAGAGGGGGAGCAGACTGTTATAGGTCCCCAATTTAGGAGAGCACAGAAGGTACCTGCAGAAGGGGAAGCCAAAAGGAGCAATGTGATTTGGAACTCAGGAACTAGAAATACAGGTGCCTCTAAAGAATGGAGTTCAGGTGGTACCCAAAGAGGAGGACTGGGTGAACATCTGTATGGGCTGTCATTAGATCCCCTAAAGTCCCTCTCTGCCCTTAGACAGCCATAAGACTTTCCTACCTTCACCTCTACAAGAGGCAAGAGGTTTACTCTCCGGAGAAGCTGAATCTGATAGACTCTGGACGTAGGGACACCTGTCACAGCAGAAAGCAGGTGTGGAGGGAAGTACTAAAAACAGGGGTTAGTCAATGAAATTCATGGACTGAGCCACGAGGCTCTTCCTCCCACTCAGTCCTTTTACCCTCTCAGGCACATACCACCGTCAGCCCCTGGGAAGGAGATCGGAAAAATTTCTCTGGAGAAATTAAATTAAAATGCCTCACCTCTACCCTGACTGACACCACATGTGTGCATGCATGTGGAGATGCACACAGCATATAACCAGCTCTCATTTACATTTAAGATACGAATAGAAAAAATTGGGAGATATTTGAGGTCTCTCATATAGAAAAAAATCAAAACAAAGAAGAAAACGAGAGTACGAGGAAACAGAAAATTCAGGGAACAGGGAAAAAAATGTGGCAAAAACAATATTTCATGTGTGAAACAGCAAAATAGGATTCTATTTACAAAAGGATGTTCAGAAAACAAGAAAAAGCTCTTGGTGTTAGAGATTAAGATAACAGGAAAAAGCTTAAAAATCAACAGAATGTGGAGAGGATAAAAGTGAAGCAATCTCTGCAAATAGCACACAAAGACAGAAAATAGGAGAGAGAAGATAAGAAAATGAGGCGATCCATCCCTGGAGGTCGAACTTTCAACTCACAGGAGTTAGAGAAACAGAAGACAGAAACCAATGGAGGAGGGAACACTATTAAATAAATATATAAGACAATTCTGTCTTGTTGAAGGACACAACGTTCTAGATTGAAAGGGCTCCCTGAGTGCCCAGGACAATACATGAAAATAAAAACCACATCAAGGCACATAGTCATGAAATTTCAGAAGACCAGAGGTGCAAAGATCTTTGGATCCTTTTAGATGTTTTCAGAGAAAAAAGGCGGGTGACATACAAATACAGGAAAGCAGAATAACATCAGACTTCCAAGAGCAACAACAGATTCTAAGAGTTACCCCTGATGTACCATTTCTCAGGAAGCTAGTGGAGGATATAGGCCACAAAACAAGTGAGTGGGTCAAGGAGGAGGAAGGTATTGAGTCTGGGAAACAAAGGATCTTACAGAAACAGGGGAATCCTGAGATGCTGAGTAAGAAAGTTCTGGAAGGGCTAGGTGTTGCAGATCTAGAAAGCAACCAGTTACCGGAGCAGGAAGACTGAAGCTACCAGGAAAACATGGAAATGACATTTTGCAAGGTGCCTGGCTGTTGTTATGTTTTATGGGTCTGTCAAAGAGTTTGTTAATAATCGGAAATAGGCACAAAGACAAACAAGCAGGTATATAGGAGGAGAAATGTGATAATTATAACCTACACGGATTTGTTGTGAATGATACTTACCAAAATAATGTAAATAGAAATATTGATTTAAACGATGATTGTCATGAACTTTGTATATTGGAAGGGTTGGGGTTGGCCATGTGCTTATACATGTGTGAGTGTGTCCATGTGTTTGTGTACATATGTAAGTGTGTGTGGTGAGTGGAGGACAGAGGGCTGCAAAAGAGCTAAATCTTTACCTTCCACAGGTATCAATCAACATGTGATTTTTAACTTTGAAAAGCCAAGCTATTTTACTGAAATAAATGGCTAAAAAAGGTTGCCTCTGAGGAACATGTCTGAGTTAGGGAGGGATGAGCCAGGAAATTGCTCTTCTCATGAAGAGTTTTATGGTATTGTTTCACTGTTAAAGCTCTGTATCAGAGTTAGGAGGCCATAGAAAGCTGTGCAATGTGCATGAGACCTTGACAGTAAGAACGCTTCCTCTTGTCCCATGGTTGGGTGGGGTGGGGGTGGGGGGTGGAAAAGCATTGTTTCTGATAACTTTCACCTGACTTGATAGTTAAGTTCTTGCATGTGACCATACACCTCTAGTTCCTTCTATCACCCCTTGGAATGTTTTGAATGACAGGCCCCACCCACGTAGTGCTGAGACTCAAGTGTAATCCTGCCTTCTATGCATACAGTGCTGTTCAGTGTACAGAGTTCTTGCACACATGTTATCTTGTTTGATATTCCTAACAACAAGGCGAGGAAGTCAGGGTGGAGAATAGTATAAAGACAAGAAACCGAAATTCAGAGAGTTTGAGTGACTTATCTGTGACCACACAGCCTGGACTCCAAATCACCTGTTGCTCTATAGCGCAACTGAAGCCATCTCTCTAAAAGTCATTTATCTGCCTCTAGTACATTTCTATTTGGGGGATTCCTAATTTTGAGATGTTGAGTCATTCTATTTTTTTTTTTTTTTTTATTTTCTCTGTCTTTATACCATGTCAGCTCCTACATTTTCCTTCTCCTTCCTGAATTACTTCTATTCCTGCTGCTTGAATCTCAACCCTTCCCCTTTCCTCATACTTCCAGATTTAATTCTTGGCTTTGAGAAGTGAAACATTTGAGACACTGAGACTGATCAGATAAACCATGATCATAGCACTGCCCTTGTGGTTAGTGGTGGCCACCCTAGTCACTCCACGGCTCGGACTTTGAATTAAACCTTGGAGACTGCTTGATCAGCACCCAAAGGCACCTGGAACATCACACGTTATCTGCTTAGTGCTTGGTTCAATCAGTTTGGTCTTCCACAAACAGGGGAGTTTTCTCATGCAGAATAGGCCACCCAAAGACAGACTTCTTGTGGTCTTTCAATCTTTTCATTTACTCTTCAAGCAAGCATACATTTAATTTTAGGCTAAAGAAATGGCAAAGAAAAATCAAGATGGGAAAATTGGCAGGGCTAGAAGGAAGACCTTCCATTTAAAATAATAGAGTTAGCATCTCCTCTCAATGCCTGTTGAGGGAGAAGGTGGGTAGAGAGGCCCATGTTTGAGCCACCAACGTTTTTGCCACTCTCAGTTTCCTTGGAGATCGCTTTATCTGTTTTGCGTTTGAGGCAGACATGATCACAGCATCCAGTGTTGTGGCTGCAGGCATAATTCCAAGATCTAAGAACATTTTCCTCCCAGATATTTAATTTCCCCTTCCAGCCTTTTTACCACTGGAGCCCTAAGCCCACTTCACAACTCTATCTACCAAATCATCTGAGCCTCTTTTGTAAGTCTTTTAATATCCATTGGAAAATAGTGCTGTCTCTGATTCTGAGGCAATTCCTAACACTTCTTCCCTTGTTTCTAATGAGCAATATTTCTGCAGTAATTAAGACGCCAGCAGCTCCTCAGTTCTGCAGCATTACTGATTCAGAGAGAAAGAAAAATATAACAATAACATAAAGTGGGTCTAAGAATGAGTCGGTTAGCTGACTTGACTGTATTTTAAATCATTTTAACCCACCTGAGAACACACATGTTCATGTATACACACATACACATACATGCTCATATGTATGAACCCACATACAGGCTCTTGCACAGGTATACATGTGCAGGCTCATGCACACACACATACACAAGCTCCTGTACGCACACACACTCTTTTCCAGAGTAGTTATCCATTTCTAGAAAAACAAGATTCTAAATGCATTAATGAAATTACTATCATTCTGTGGTAAGAAGAAATGCATCATCTTAAACTCTAAGCCCCCCACAAAATGAACAATCACAGTGAGCTGGGTGTGGATGAAAGATGGCCAGAGACAGGCTTCCTCCCTTCTCTTGATGACTGAAAATGGGCACATTTCCTCTCTGGTCAAACACCCAGGGACTTGGCATTTTCAGCACGCTTTCAAAGACCCACTGCATATGTTCACCCTGCATTTGCTTCTGTTCTTGCTTAGTGGGGAGGGGAGTCAGCACTCTGCACTGCCAGACAAAATCTAACACTGTAGGCTGAGCCAAGAGTCAATGGTGCTGTAATTTCTATTTTAGAGTTGGTACTCCTACCTCTAAACCCTGGTTGTGTGCATGGGCACACAAATAACATGATTATATCTTCTCCTAAGGTATTAAGAAAAAGGTGTTCTACGTGTCAAAAAAAAGATATCCTCTCTGCCTTTGTGACTTTTGAAAATCAAGGCATAATTTTGAGTCCAGTGCTCACCAGAGTTCAGGCAACAAGCTCATATATATGTGAGTGTGTATATTTTTCAGGGAATTGACAGCATAGGGTTTTATTTGTTTGGAAATTGTAATTATTTCAGGCAATTTAGTAATTATTTCCCCTTGGTGAATAAGCTAGCTACTTGGTGCCTTCCCATGCAGAACTGTGTTTGTCAAGAGCTGGGGCGATACACTATTGGTGGCTAAGGCCAGCGGGGGCTGCTGGCTCTGCTGAGGACAGGCTCCTGTTTCTCAAGTCCTCCAGCCCCCACCCCTAAGCATGGTGCTTATGTCCAGGCAGGTTGGACTGCTGAACAGAACGCTCATCTCTGTACTAGTTATTTCCTTCACTATGAAAGTTAGGAGTGTCCCATCCCTCTGTCTGTCCAGTCATAAAACTATTGGGAATTAGAATTAGGTAAGCCTTAGAGATCATCGTATTCAATCCTCTCATTTTATAGATGAAGACTCTGAGGCCCAGAATGGATGATTATGCCAAGGTCATCCAGCAGTCAGGAAAGTCTGGGCTGGGACATAGGTCTATTTACTTTTAACCCAGTGCTCCTTCCTCCTCCGCACATTGGTTTAATTCATTTTAGTTATGTAACTCTGACATAATTCCTGGTATGGATCAAGCTTAACGCTAGGTGCTGCAAACTCAAGAAAGCCACAAAAAAGAGGGAATAATAGGTGTCAAATGAGACAAGATAGAAAGAAAACCTTGCACAGTGTCTGGCCCATGGATATATTCCACGAGTCTCTGCTTCCTTTCTCTTTGCCCTCCCCTGCCTCCTATAGATACATACAGAAGGGAAAATCTTGGACATGGGAGGTAGTCGAGTTCTTGTAGGTGTCAGGAGGGCAGATGATGGGTGACTCCTGTTATTCCTTCAGAAGTGCATTTTCTAGTTCCATAGTAGAAGCTCTCAGGCCAGGTCCACACCTAGAGAAACTTCCCTGGCATTCTCTGAAGGCATCAGCACCTATGCTGTCCCTGTAGTCCAGAGCGTTGATGAATACATGGCTCGCCCATACTGACTCACAAGCACATTAGTGCTGACTCACTGATGACTGAAGAGCAGAAAATCAGATGTAAAGACCCACTCTTCTGGGGGAAGGATCATTGAAACACGCTATTAGCTGGTCATTTCTGGAAAATATTGTCAAAGCTATTTAGTCTTGAACCCAGGCTACTGTATCTATTTCCTGAACTCATAATAAGTCTTCCATTTTCCAGAAATTTTAAGGTCCCCTTGTCTTACTCTTAACCAGAAATCAGAAGTATAAAACTATGAGGAATCTAAAGTAGCTGACCCAAGTCATCCCTAATTTCAGCCTTGAGTAGGAGGATTTGACTAGAAGGTTCTTTTAAGCGTAAGTTTTGTGGCTATAAGATCATCACAGCCATCCCACCTACCAGCTTTATGTGAATCTGTTATGCATTGATTTTAAGTTTCTTAAATCCTATTCAAAGCAAGGTACAGAGACTCAGGCAGCATTTCCCACACTTCAAATAGAATAATAATGTGGGAAGATTTGAAAATATATGTATCCAATTGGAGGCTGGCCAGGGTGGCAACTAGAGTTCCTGAACCCCTTTGTAAATTTATTTCCAAATTAAGGGGGCACACGCCCTTGTTGGCAGGTGATGAAATATAGGACCATCATCAAGGTGGCCTCCCTGGCCACTGGGCTTCCATCCTTTTGCTTTTGTCATCTCTTTTCCCTTTTATTTCTTTTCTACCTCTGCATGAGCAGGCCATGAACCCGTATCACCAAGCTGAACACATCCAGATCAGTCAGCCAGCATCTTTAGCCACATAAATAATACCTCTGATAAATGAAGCATACTCAAGTGGACAGAGGGGTAGGACACTGCCTTGTAGAGATCCAAGACTGATTTTACCAGGTATCTTTTCTCTTTTTCTAAATCCACCTTGTCTCTAAATACATTATGACAAAAATCATCTCTTTCAGCTCTGCGAATACAGTGTTTTGTCTGACAAGTTTTCCAAGCACAGACTGTGCTCATACCAGGCAAAATCCCATTATCCATAATGGCTACTCAGTCAGCTTGGGCATCATCCTAACATTGCCCTTCTCTGAGCTCTGCTTTGCTGGTTGTTTAGCCTGTCAGTTTTGCTGACTCTTCCTCTCGCTCCTTCTTGATCTCAGTTGTGCTCTTCTGTATATACACACGTGTCTAACTCCTCTGTCCCCTTTCTGCAGTACACAGGGAGGTATCTGTGTTCCTGCCTCCTCAGCACAGTCCCCTTCCTTGGGTAGACGGATTCAGAAATGTCCCCTGTGACCCCTCCTTCCTGGTAGCCATTCCCTTATGTGATCTCCTGACCTTCAGTGTGGGCAGGATCTGTGGTTTGCTTTCTACCAACACCGTACAGCAAAAGTGATGGGATGTTGCTCCCATGAATATGTTACATAAGACTATGACATCTTCTTATTGGCAGCTTCCTTCTCTTGTGGGGTTTTGATGAATCAAGAAGCTACATTGGGAAAGCTCACATGACAAAGAACTGAGGATGTCCCCCCACCAACAATCACCAGAAATTGAGGGCAGCCTTCAACAGACAGCAAGAAACTGAAGCTTTCTATTCAGAGGAACTGAATTCTGCTAACAGCCACATGGGCTTGAAAACAGGTCTTTCCCAAGGTGATCCTTGAGGAGAGATCATAGCACACTGACTATAGTTTACAGATGAGACCCTAAGCCAGAGGACCAAAGTAAGCCATGCCCAGACTCTTGATCCACAAAAATTGTGAAATAATAAATGTGTGCTATTTTAAGCCACTAAGTTTATGGTAATATTACTCATAGCAGAAAATAACTAGTATATTACACACTTAGAAGCAAATGACTTGTCAGTGTTTCAAAGACTTCTATGTCCAACAATATGTGGGGAAGACAATAGGGAATATCCACCGGAACATGGCTTTCTGCAGAAGTCCCCTTTCCAGGACCTTGGACAGCTCACTGACAGCCTCATCTTGAATTCTGATAGCATTGAGAAAGCTCAGGGTCTTACAAGACAGCACTTCTATGTATGAATAACTCTTCTTTTACTTTTTATTCTTATTTATTATCTATTCCTCACTTACTCTGTGCTATTCACTCTCCTATAATCTACATCCTTGTTGAAATTATTCCTCACAATAATTTTATTAAGTCAGTACACTTACTATCTACCATACATAGGAGGAAACTAAAGCTCAAGAAGTCAAGCAACTTTCCTTAAAAAAAAAAAAAAAAAAAAGTCAGACAGACTTTAACACAACTCTACCTAACTCAAAGTTATATTCTGAACCACTGTGGTACACTGCTTCAATCTTGTTGAAAAGCTCTTCATTATGTTAAACCAAACTCTTCCTTCTTTTAATATCCATTCATTGATCCCTTGGGAGCTTTACAGGATAAAGAGTAAATTTATCTTACACAGGAAAAAAAAAATAAAATGTTTAAAGATAGTATGTATTCCCTTTTCTTCTTTATTATGACTTTTTAAAAAAAATCACACTCCTTAAAAATTCATTGTAGAGGGGGATAAATAGATGGAACAGAGAGGAATTTTAGGGCAATGAAGTTCTGTGTGATACTACAATGGTGGATACGTGTCATCACACATGTGTACAAACCTCATCTAATATACAATCCCGAGAGGGAACTCTAATGCAGATGGTAGGCTCTGGGCGATAATAACATTAATTATGACAAACATACCACTCTGGTGGGTGATGTTGACAATAGGGAAGGCTGAGCACGTGTGCGGCAAGGGGCATATGGGAATCACTGTACCTTTTACTTATATTTACCATAAATCTAAAAGTGCTCTAAAAAATAAAGGCTATTTTTAAAAGTGTCACTATACAAACAAAATCCTTTCTGTGGGGAATAGAAATTGCTTCATGGGAACACAGTTTTATTGAGGGTGATAGAAATGTTTTGGAATTAGATGAAGTTGGTGGTTGCATACCATGGTGAATGTACTAAATGCCACTGAATTGTTCATTTTAAAATCATTAATTTTGTGTTATGTGAATTTTACCTCAAAATATTCCCCCCAAAATGCATATGGGTATTTCAAACATAGAAAGTGATACACAGATTGAAATAGCATGAACTCATACTCCCAACCCCCCCTATTAAGAAATATAACCTTAAGGGCTCGGTGCCCATAGCACAGTGGTTGCGGCACCAGCCACATATACCAAAGGTGGAGGATTTGAGCCCGGCCTGGGCCAGGTAAACAACACTGACAACTGCAACAAAAAATAGCGGGCTTTGTGGTGAGCACCTGTAATCCTAGCTACTTGGGAGGCTGAGGCAAGAGAATCGCTTAAGCCCAAGAGTTTGAGGTTGCTGTGAGCTGTGGCACTCTACCGAGGGTGACATAGTGAGACTGTCTCAACAACAATAACAACAACAACAACAACAACAAAAAATATTTAAGAAATAAAACCTTATGAATAGAAGGGCACTGTTTTTCCATCACATACTGCCTTGCCTTCCCTTTACACTGAGAAGTAACCAGTACCCTAGATTTGGTAGTTCTTACTCCCATGAATTTCTTTATTATTTCACTTCCTACATATGTATCACTGAACAATAAATAGCATTATTGTGCATGTTTTTAGAGTAAATAAATGCTTTTATACTACAGCTATTCTAATTCTGCTTCCTTTCCCCATTTTAATTATGTTTGTGAGATTCATGAATATACTACATTTTTCTTTAGGGATTCTCCTATTGATGGACATTCAAGTTATTTCTGCCCACAGCTATCACAATGAATGCTGTTAGGAGCATTCTTATATGCCTTCTTGTGCATGGGTGCAAGAACTTTGCTAGCCTGTGTATATAGGAGTACCTTTAGCCCCTGTAGCTATTGTCCAGTTATTCTCATAACAAGGTTTTGAGATGCTGCACCATTGTGTTTGCCCTCCCGGGAGAAGCTATGGCTTGTCAGGGACACAGGAAAATGAGATGATTGCTTCCTTTGTCATGGACCGAATATCTCGACCAGTGGTCTGAGAGTGTAGGAAATGTTTTCGCAGACTTATACCCAGTAATCCACTACTGATGTTTTAGTCAGACAGTAAACCCTAAGTATTTTTCATGTGAATTACTTTTAAACCAGGTATCCCCCCAGTATGCCTACACAGCTGATTTTATTTTTATTTTTATTTATTTTATTTTTGAGACAGAGCCTCAAGCTGTCACACTGGGTAGAGTGCAATGGCATCACAGCTTACAGCAACTTCCCATTCCTGGGCTCAAGCGATTCTCCTGCCTCCGCCTTCCAAGTAGCTGGGACAACAGGCACCTGCCACAACGCCTGGCTTTTTTTTTTTTTTTTTTTTTTTTTTTTGGTTGCAGGGGTCATTGATTTTTGGCGGGTCCGGGCTGGATTCGAACCCACCAGCTCTGGTGTATGTGGCTGTCGCCTTAGCCGCTTGAGCCACAGGCGCCAAGCCCACAGCTGATTTTATTAAGCCTAAATGCAGGACTTTCATTCTATTCCCACTGAATTTTGCCTTGCTAGTTTGAACCATTTCTATAATCTATAAACATATTTTGAGGCTTGTCTCTGCTGCACTATTCATAAATTTGATAAGCATGCTTTCTGCATCTTCACCTAAATCCTTGATAAAATGGAGAGGATAGTCCCAAAGGCCTTCAACATGCTGTAAGATGCTCTCATGATGTCAATGTGATCTGCTGCCTGGGTATGGCTGGTCAGTTAACCATGATGGGAGCTGCCAATGTTATGCAGCCTCAATTTCCTATTCAATCCCCAAGAATATCAACGCAAACTTTGTCAGGGGCCTTGCCTTTATTACCAGTAACCAGATGATTTACATAACAAGCAATCTGATCAGAAATGGAAAAGGGATTTCACCTAATATATCTTGTTCTCAGTAAACCCATACTAGCTTCTAGTAATCACTACTTCCCTTCCAAGATGCCACAGACTATTTGAATAGTAATTCATCTTAGAATTTTTATGACAATAGGTATCAAATTCATCAGGCTGTACAATCTGGACTCTACTTCCGTTCTGCTAAAATATTTTGCTACCTTTCTCTTCATTATTTCTAAACTATAGTTTTCTGAGCATTTATGAAAGTGTCTTTAAAATGTTGGCACTAAACTTGTCAGGTTTAAAAACTTTTAAAGCCTCCAGGTGACTACTTAAATTTTGTTTATCCAGCTCGAGTTTCAAGATTATTTTAACAATATTGATTCTATTCTCTTCTGTTGAAAGATCTTGCCTTTTGGTAAAGAAACAAAATACTTGAGTAGTTCTCCTTTCTTCTCTCATCTTTAACCTTGCACCAAGTTCCCCAAGCCATGAGCTTGTCCCGCCTTTGTTCTTCTAACTCTGAACACAACGACTAAAAGCTTTTTTCTTGTCCCTGGCATTTTTCTAAAGCCTCCGCTCATTCTGAGCTTTAGTCTTCCTGGCAGTATTCTTACAGACTCATAATACTCTTTTGTATTTGTCCTTGGTTATGTGTTTCTCCTCCCATCTTTTCTACATGGTCTTTTAATACAGGTGTTCATCAAAGAGTGTTCTAGGTAGCCTCACAGTTATTTCAGGATCCCACCTTCTTTTTCTCCTCTTTCCTCAGAAACAAGGCCGTTGCTTGTCTACTTCTACAGGGGATGAAGAAAGGGTTAACAGACAATTGGAAGCAGCATAATCATCACTTTGCATAAATCTTCTTGCATACCAGCCCCACCTCCTATGGTTGGTTTCTTCCTCTTCGTTTCTTTTTTCTTTCTTCTTTTTTTTATTAAGTCATTTGTACATGGTTGATGAATACATTTATGACATTATGGGATTCAACGTGTTGATTATTTATACAAATTGGAGTGCTTACATCCTGCCAATTAACATAGCCTTCACCTCATTTGCCCAATTACTGTATTAAGGCATTTGTGTTCTACACCTGATAGATGCAACTTGTACTTGCAATATGCTCCATAGGTGTGGCTCCCCTATTAACCCACCCTCTATTGACCTACCCTCTCTCTTCCTCTCCCCTTTCCCCTCCCTCCTTCATCCTAGGCTATAGTTGTGATTCATCTTTCATATGAAAGTGTGAGTGATTATAAATTGGTTTCATAGTAGAACTGAGTACCTTGGATTTTTTTTTTCCATTCCTGAGATACTTTACTAAGAAGAATATTTTCCAGCTCCATCCATGTAAACATAAAAGAGGCAAAGTCTCCATTTTTTAATGCTGCATAGTATTCCATGGTATACATATACTATAATTTATTAATCCACTCATGGGTCAATGGGCACTTGGGCTTCTTCCATGACTTGACAATTATGAATTGAACTGCAGTGAACAATCTGGTGCAAATATCTTTGTTGCCAAATGATTTTTGGATATACACCTAGTAGAGGAATTGCAGGATCAAATGGCAGGTCTACATTTAGATCCTTGAGCGTTCCTCTTCATTTCTATTCCCTTCATCCACATACAGGCAAAAAATCTCAGTCAGAGAGAAACCATGGATTCAGGGAAGCAAGGGACTTTTCAGCCTCCTTGAG
>CAUYPK010153778.1:0-18668 GCA_963574355.1 Loris lydekkerianus | reverse complement strand
GCTGAGCTGAAGAGGTAGGCTTGATTACCTGTTAAGCTACGGTTTTCTGCACTTTATTTAAAGTTTTAAAGTTGTTGTTGCTAGTTTACAGTTTTTCTTTAGCAATAAATATTGAAAAGCATTTAACCTACTGCTAATAATAACTAATCAATTATTGTAATTGTTTTGGGTATATATTTTTATTTTTGAAATTTACCAGTGGCTGCTGCATTTTCCACCTCGGCTTATACTCGAGTCACTAAGTTTTCCCAGTTTTTAGGGTAAAATTAAGGGGGTCGGCTTATACTCTAGTATATGCGGTAAATGAATTAAATGTTTTTCTGAGGGAGAGAAAGCATCATGATGAAGTGAGGTCAGGGCAGACAGAAATAAGCAGAACTGACAAAAACATTGCAAAAATTCATTGAATTATGCATCAAAGTCATTAGCAGACAAGCATAGCAAACCAAGTAAACATCAATAGAGAAGCAGGTAGAAAAATCTTAACTAAAGATCTTTGCCAATGACTCATAGCTCTTGCATCATGACAATGCACAACTTACACAATACTGTCTGTGAGGAAATTTTTAGCCAGTAAACAAATAACTATATTGGAACACCCCTCCCTACTCACCTGATCTGGCCTGCAATGACTTTTTTTTTTTTAACCCAAAGATAAAGAAAGTATTAAAAGGAAGACATTTCAATGACATTTTGATGACATCAAGGATAATATGACAACAGTTTTGACAGCCATTCCAGACAAAGAGTTCTAAAATTTCTTTGAAGGATGGACTATGCACTGGCATCAGTGCATAGCTTTTCAAGGGGAGTGCTTCCAAGGTGACCATAGTGATACTCAGTAATGTGGTATGTAGCACTTTTCTTAGAATGAGTTTGCAAACTTAATTGTCAGACCTCACAAGTGCTCAATAAGTCATTGTTGAATGAATGAATGGAAAAATGAGTGTGTGAGTGACCAAGTGCCACCTCCCCAAGGCTTATGGCTCTGTTGTGTTATGTGGAAACTGTTAGATGGGATCCACAAATGGGGCCCTTTTAATACTCTGCTGCACCTTGTGAGCCACGGATGCTCAGGAGCTGGATCCATTAGCCAAAGGACTTCATTTCCCTGTCCCAAGAGAGACCTAGGGTCTGACCTTCTGCCCCTAGAGAAGGGAAGGAGGGCTTGAAGACCCTTCCCTGTTTCCTTGGTTCCTAGGGCTGGGACCCCAGAGAGAATGGGCAGGACAAGGACAAAACCTTTGTCATCAGTGCTGGACCCAGCTCTGCTCTTGCTGAGAGCAGCTTCAGCTTTGTAGCTTCCCCCCCCCCCACTCCCGCCCCCAACCTCTGTAGCAATGTTGGTATAAATGTTGTTTTCCAAGGCACTCCACTATGGCAGGGCAGGGAAGGAAAATCCATCTCCAGGGGACATGTGTCCTCTTCTTTGCCTCTTGTAAGAGATAAAATGCAGTCTGCCTTCTCCAGTTTTGCACGCAGGCTGCTGCACTCTGCTCTCTAAGGCAGAAAACTCTGCAGGAGGATTTCAGGGGCCTCCCCACCTCCACCTCCTCTTGTCTTTCCCCTTAGGCACTGGTGGCACCTACCGTGGGCCAGGTCTTTCTCAAGGGCAGGCACTCCGTAGGTTCCCGGCACCAGAAGAGTTTGGAAAAATTACAGGGAAAGGCCATTTGCTCATGGCACACTGCCCAGGCGGGTTAATCCGATCCCTCAGAAGGGCTCTTCCTGTACAACTTGTAATTAATCCAGAGAGCTCGCAGCCCCGGGAGGTTATAAAGCCAAATTACTCAGTACGTTTCAAAAAGGGAGTTGTTGTCCATGTCTAAGAGTAGCATCTTTCCTTAGACAAGTTGGAAGTAAGCCCACAAGGGCTGTCAGCGGATCTGTGTGGGGCAAAGAGGAAATGCACTGACGGAGAGTAGAATAAAGGCAGTGATAATGTTAACCCTCGCAGTAGCTAACTTTAGGTGAGCAATTGCTATATGCCCAAACTCTCATGCAAAGCACTGCATTTGCCTGTGCTTGTGAAATTCTTATAAGCCATGAATGCTGTTGTCAACCTCATTTGACAGAAGAAGAAAAAGGAGCCCGGAGATATTAAGTAATTTGTGCGTGGTCACGGAGCTAGGGTGTGCTGAGGTCTAAACTGAGGCACAGGGTCTCCCCATCAGCCTTTAATCACTGGCCCTCAGTTCTGGTGCCCCCAGGGGTCGAATGGCCTTGGCCAGGCCACACGTGGTACATAGAAGCCTGGATTTGAAAACTACATTTAGTCATCAGCAGCATGACCCAATAGCAAGTCATGTATTCTGTTAGTGTCCTCACATTATATGGCAGACATGATACCTCTCCTGCCTATTTTGGGTGGTTAAACACAAGAGTAGATCACAACATACTATACACTTTCAAGTGCCATTCAGCTCACAGGCACTGTGGCGAAGTTATAGTCATCACTGACATGCGCGTAGGAGATCCACACTGTCCCACAGGGCTTTCTGCATGAGTGGGAATCCTCTCTATCTGTGCTGTTGGGCATGGTAGCACTGCTCTCAAGTGGCTATTAAACCCCGTGGAGTGTGATAAGTGAGGCTGAGGAACTATATTTCAAATTTTATTTCATTAATTTACATTTAAATAGCCACATATGGATAATTGCTACTCTAGTAGACAGCACAGGAGATGGTTTCAGCTGAATGGAATCTTGAAGATCACTTACTCCAGCCTCGTGATTTTTCAGGTGAGAAGACAGGTCTTTTGTGGGATAGAAACTTGCCTAAGGTCATACGGTAAGTTAGCTGACAGCAGGTCCAGAAGCAACTCTTCTAAAACTCTGACAGTTTTTACTCTAAAAATTCCAAATACCCCTGATTTTAACCAGGATATTAGCAAAGAGGATTGATCATTATTGATCTAAACCCCATGACACAAGCCCCTAGGCCAGGTATGGTGGCATGTGCCTGTAGTCCAGAATTGCTTGAGCCCAGGACTTTGAGTCCAGCTGGGATGACATAGCAAGTCCTGTCTATAATAATAATAATAATAATAATAACAAAAAGAAAGAAGCAGCTAATAGAATATCAAGATAGTACTGGTTTGAGAGTTCCCCAAAGACTAGGGAAGGCTAAGACATTCAAGCCCACACACCTTTGTGGGAAGCGATGAGATTATCTCTATTGCAGTGAGCTCCGTGTTCCCTTGAACAAGTTCAGGCCATTATACTAAGGGTCAACACAGAGGAAACCCCTTTTTTCATTTGCAACTCACCCTGACAGTGATGTAGACATCTCTAAATAGGTCCCTCTCTCTGAGAAAGATCTTTCTTGTGTTGGGAGGCTCGGGACTGCAGTGGCCTGTAACGATATATCTGTGGAAGGAAAGAAAAGGCCTGTGGTGAGGCTGCAACCTCGGTGCCAAATCACAATGTATAATTGGGCCTGATTTTTTCCATATGTATCAACAAAAACAGCCTTTCTTTCATGGGAGATGAAAGCAACCCCTTTACTTTGGTCATATTTCCTTTTTGTGTATAGTTCCCAGGTCTCCACTGGGTTCATCATTTTCTCTTTAAAACAAACCAAAAAAAAAAAAAAATCATAAATTAGGGATAGGGAAAGACTTATAGAGAAAATATTTTTCTTTATGGTTTCCATGGCAGAGAGATACGCTGTTTTGATGTATTCTTCCTTTTCTCAACAATAATTAAGTTAATTTGTCAGAGTTTTGATGAAATCATACTTTGGATAATAGTGGAAACAAATAACTGTTTAATAGCTGCAGATTACTCTACCATATATCCCTGTGTATAATGTGCACTTATTTTTTGCCCAAATTTTTGAGGGAAAATAAGGATGTGCATTGTACATGGGTGATATTAATTCTGTATCTATATAAATGTTTTTAATTCTTTTATTTATGCTTATGCATTAAAAGGGTAACTTTCTACTGTACTATGTTTAAAAAAAGCTAAAATTCCTTTATAATAGAAAAAAACAAGTACCTAAACATATTTTTAAAAATTCGAATTAGAAAATTAAATAAAAGATTTTTTTTTTTGAAAGTTTTGGCCAAAAATGTGGGTGTGAATTATACATGGGAGCACATTCTGTAGTATGTGCGTGAACTCTCTTTCTTCCAGGGTGCTTGTTCATTCATTCAGCACTGCTTTTTCATCTGTCTGCTTGAGCGGCCATAGCAAAATACCACAGACTGGGAGCTTAGGTAAGAGCAAGGTGTCAGCAGGTTTAGTTTCTCCTGAGTCCTCTCTCCTTGCCTGTAGGTAGCCTTGCTGTGTCCTCACATGGCCTTTCCTCTGCGTATGCACGGCCCTGGTGTTTCTTCTTTTAAGGATATCCATCATCTTGGATTAGGGCTCCACCTTTATGACTTCATTTAATCTTAATTTCCTTGTTAAAGGACCTGTCTCTAGATATTGTCACATTGGGGGTTAGGTCACACATGTATGTTGAGGGAGCCACAATTTAGTCCTTAACAGGTTTATTGAGCACTTTTCATGGCTGGGTGCTGCAGACAAGAAAAAAAAAAAAATGATGTAGCAACCTGGCCTTGGGAAGCTGGAGTCTTACAGACATGTCAGAAAATACAGCAAGATATGCAAGTTCTATAAACAAGGGCATTAGGGAGAGAATCTACTTTGTTTTACAGAATGTGAGAGGAAGAATTAGGAGAAGCCTTCAAAGACAAAGGGCTAAATGGCTTAAGTTTTGACTTAATTAAGACTAGCATGGGCAGGATGGCAGGAAAAGGAGTAAACAGGGCATTGTCCTCGTTTTCTAGAAAATTTCTATCTAAAAATACTATCTACAACTTCAAAGACCAAACCTTCCTCATCCTCAGTAACATTAAGGTGGCTTTCTTCAGCCACTGTTTCCTTAAAAAAAAATTGAAAAAATTATATTGATTGGAAATAGTCTTGGTTACAACCATCAGAAACCGTGACACAAGCTTGTCTGAAAAGTAGGAGCATGAGTTACTCTGCCTGAGCAGAAGATCAGTGGTGGAATGGGTTCTGGACGGTCTGATCACTAACTGGTGATTGGTCAAGGACTCATGACTCTTCATTTGCCTTCCTCACCACTGGCCTCAGCCAAAGTCCGGATCTTCTCCTGGTTAGAATAGCTGCCAGTGAAAATCAGGCCTGCATGCCTACTTATTCACACTCTGCAGGAGAGAAAGCGGAAACTCTCTCTCTTAAACACTGGTGTGCTAGACTTGGCTTATACTGGCTCATGAGATCTGATTGTCAAATTTTCAGAAATTTTGCAAGCTAGTTGTTAAACACAGCTGCTATTAAAAATTATATTACTTATAGTGAAAAGAATTACACCTAAAACAAAGATAATAAATACTCAAATCTCACCATTGGCCAATTACTAGCTGACAAGATTTGTGTCTATTATATTTATAGAATGGTGATACTATATAATGGTCTGCTACTGTACTCTCTCCCAGCACCACATTCAGTGATAATCACATTGATGGCTTGAAATTGACCATGATAGGAATATTTACACCATGGAAATGGGCAACCATTATAAATCAAGTCCTTATTTATTTTTGATTACTTAATAAAGTGATGGAGAAATGTAAATAATGCATATTAAACATCAAAAAGTGTTGTTCTAAGTGGTTACATTGTGAATAGTACAAAAATGTAAGGAAATACTCTGGCAGTGTTTCTGATTTAGCAAAGTCACTCACATCACTGACAAATGAGTGAAGTTCTGACATATGTTTTCACTGTTTTACTTGTTAATATAAACAAAAGTGGCAAACATTTATTGGTGACAATGTTACAGTCATTTATCAGTTGCCACCATAGGTTGGCTATAGATGTATAACTGTCAAAAGTGTATACAAGTATTGTGCAGTTGGCTGTACTGAATTTAGAATAAAGAGCATCACATGTTTTACATGTGTTTTAATATTTTACATTGATTCTACACATACATTATGTCAGTAAAAGTTTTTAATAAATGTACATATGTTTACATAGCATATATGTGAATATAATTTTTTATTGGACATCCTTTAATGAAACATTTATTAAGCCTCACTACCTTAATTGTTTGGGCTGTATGTTTACCCTTAAAGCTATGATGCTGTGCATTAATTACTCTTTGTGGTTGGCAGTGGGTGGCAGTGGGTGGTTTTCTGAACTTAGAGGGTTAGGAAGAAGGAAGTATGAAATAAATTTTAGGTAGGCAACCAAAAGTGCTTATAACTGAAAAGGTTACCTATCCCCACCAGTCAAGATGACACGTTAATACTGTATCAATCTTTAATATTTTAGTATGAATGTATGACACTTTTTCCAATTGCATACGTAACTCAGAGCAGATTAGATAGAGCTATTGACATTTTAGGCTGTATAATTCTTTGTTGTGGGAGGGAAGTCCTGTACATTGTAGGATGTCTAGAAGCATCCCTTGTCTCTACCCATGAGATGTCAGTAATCCCTCAACTACCCCCACATACAGTTGTGACAACCAAAAATGTCTCCAGACACTGCCAGATGTCCCCTGGAAGCAAACTAGATTAAGGTTGAGAACCATTGGTTTAAACCCAGGATTGGGCTCCAAAGCTAGTTTAAATTTCTACTCCTCTGACTTTAAGGGAATGCCATCTTCAAATGAATCTTGAAATTGATGGTTCAAAGGCAACAGCAGAGGAAGAGGCCATTTCTGAGGGTAGGAACTTTGGGCAAACCTTCTGGGTTTAAAAGAGAGGGAGACCAAAGTTGCCAGATACTAACTTGTCCTCAAATTTTCAGATTTTACCAGGGATTTTTTTCAACTTTGGAACACAAGGAATATGCATCTCTTTTATAAACATAGATCTTAAAAGAACCTGTTTCCTTTTAGAAAACTTAAGAACATTTTTAGACTGAGTTAGAAGGAACATTTCATTTAGCTTATCATTGGGTTCCAGAAGCATCAACCTTTTGGATCACAGCTCTGACATATACTCTGACAGAAGCAAACAAAGACATCTGAGTAATTCATAAATGGTCCAAAGTCTGGGAACTGTCCTCATGCCAGAATCTATGACATTTATGTAGAACAAGCTTACACAAATATGTCTTCTCCTCAAGAAAGTCCCTTTAGACCTGCTTCCCCTTCCAGCCACCAGCTAGCCCGTATCTTTCCTCAATAGCTAAAGATCTCAAAGGAGTCATCTTTTGCTGTCACAGCTTGTACTCCTTCTGTCCTTCCTTGGATTCCTTCACCAAACACCACTAATGATGCTCTAACTCCACTCAATCTTCCTCATTCTCAGGACAGCTTTTGATGCTGCTGACCATCCTCTGCCCCTTCTTTTTGTTGCTTCCTGTTACTTCCATGTGCCATAGTGTTCCTGCTACCTTTCTGTGGAACTCTTCACTAGTTTCCTTTTCACTGCTGCTTAAAATAGACGTTTTTCCAGGGTTACAGCCTATTCCTGGGCCACCTCCTCTCTCTGGGCTGTCTTCTCATCCCTTCTGAACTCTCAGCTGACAGCCATGCCTTCGTCTCCAGTCATGGCCTCTGTACGTGGCTTCAGAGCTAGGTATTTTCATCTTCATATGGGTGTACAGCAGGGGCTTCAAACACAACATGTCTAACACACAACTCTTTATCTTTTCTCCTAGCCTTCTTGTTCCTATTTCAGTTAATAAAATCACTTTACCTTTATGTCTCCCAGACTAGACTTCAACCTTCCTATTGTGCCATCTGCCCCTGAATCATGTGGGTTTCACTGCCATTGTTTCCTTGGTATGCATTCCACCCTTTCCACTCCTACCAATCCAGGTGAGACCAGAGGTTAGCAAACTTTTTCTTAAAAGGGCCAATAGTAAATGCTTTAGGCTTTGCAAGTCTTATTGCTCTTTGTTGCAACTATTCAATTTTGCCCTTGTAGCATGAAAGGAGCCACAGATGTAAATGAGTAGACATGTCTGTGTTCCAATAAAACTTTATTTATAAAAATAGGCTTCTGGTTTGATTTATCCTGTCAGCCAAAGTTTGCCTCTTCCTCATTTAGACCATTGTTATTCACCCAGATTATTTTGTCAGTTCAGTAGTTGATCACCCTGCTCCCTTTTTACTTTCTTCTAACCAATGTCGCTGATCTTATTGTCCAAAGTAAACGTTTGCTGATGAATGTACTTCTGAAAGTGCCAACTAGACATACTAGCCATTGAGACTCTAGAACAGTGTTTTTCAATTTTTTTTTTTTTTTTTTTAATTCACAGCTCACCTGAACCAATAGTTAAACTTGTGTGGCACACTTTCATCTTCTCATGGGTATACAGCAAGGGCTCCAAACAGAACACGTCTAACACATAATTCTTTACCTTTTTTTCCTAGCCTGTCTTCTCCTTGTCCCTATTTCAGTTAATGGAATTGCTTTACCTAAATTATGTTGATCAAAAAGACAAAAGGAAAAAAAGGGTATACCTACTGTGCTTTGAACTTCTTTCAAAGATAATTTAATTAATAATCTTTAAAAATGTTCACAGCATACCTGAGATCCTCTCATGGCATAGCATTGGCACACTGGTTGAAAATCACTGCTCTAGACGTTTAGCTTTCTTTGAACATGTCTCAATTCACCCTCTGTACATCTCCCTTAACTATGTATTTTCCAGCCTGGGATGCTCTTCATTGCCAAATATTCATACCTGCCAATCCATAAGCTCCAGCCTATGAGACATTTCTTCTACAAAGCCCTCCATATCTCTACTCCCACTTCAGAGTTCTTCTTTCTCTAACACTTTCTTAAGTAATGATGCACTTTTCTCACAGTGTCATCTCATAATGAGTCTACCTCATGGTAAAGTAACTTCTACCTCTGTATGTTAACTTCCCTCAGTCAAAAACTCTCTAGAAGGTAGAAAATGTCTTTATTAAAAATCTTTTTTATTCTCCAACATATCACTCTGTTCAAGTAGAGGAGTTCCTCTACTTATACACTCTTTAGTTTCAGATAAAAAAATACATATTTCCCATTTATAGATGCAAAAACATTAGAGTCCAGAGTGAAAGCAAGTCCACTCCATCCACCACTAATAAACAGCATTTGAGATTGGTCACCTCAGTCTCAACCACCTCGAGTTTACTAGTCCATAGCATGCTTCCTTAAGTGTGTGTGATGAGTATCTAAAAAAATCATCAGGTCTTCATGCAAACATGGAGAGGATATTGAGAGGTTTAGGGAGATGAGATCATGATGGAAATAAAAGGGGAAAAACCCTCATGTTAAAAAGTACAAAAAGGCAGGAAATCAGTGAGTGTCCTATGCAAAGGTTGAATTTATGTCAGCAGAAATGATTTTAAAGAATGGGCCACACCAACTGTGAAGAGTGAAATGTCAGTGAGACACCAATGCAATTCACCACCAGCAGTACGAGGGGAAGGCAGATGCTGAAGAAATGAGAGAATATGTTAGGGATTTGTCTAAAGCAAGCACTGTTCAGCATGGGAACTAACTAATTACATGTTCTTATTTAGAATTTAAACAATGAGAATAAAATAAAATTTAAAATTTAATTCTTTAGGCCAACTAGCCCTGTTTCAAGTGGTCAATTAATTACTTGTGGCGAGTGGTCCCCATATCTGATGGAGTGCACAGAGAACATGTTTGTGATCATGAAATGTTCTATTGGAAAGTCTCAAGGATCAACAAAGTCAAGTGCCTTGTAGTCATTAAAAAAAAAAAAAAAAAAAAAAAAAAAAAAAAGCGGGTATTTGTTTAAGAAGATAAAGGCCAAATATGGAGAACATGCCAGTGAAAAAAGTCTGGTGAAAAACAACACAGAATTGAGGCCCATTGGAACTTACTCAACCTTTAGCATTAGCGTGAAGCTGGAGATAGTTGTGAATAGATGACCCCAGGGTCTCAAGAGCATTCAGTGCATCAAAATCACCCAGTGTCACCAATGTTACTTGCTTTTCTTCAATGTAGATTAAAGATGTATTTAGGGAAGAGGCACTCTATCATGGCATTTATCAAACACAATTAATTAGGAGGGCCTGAAGCATTTATAACAGTGGTTCTCAACCTTCCTGATGCTGCGATGTTACAAAGGGTCACTACCCACAGGTTGAGAACTGCTGATTTAGAAGGACACAAGCAAACATTTTTTAGAAGAAATAGACTAGAAAACATCAGTTTGTGTCATCTGTTTTAAAGACAAATATTGTTTCATGAAACTTCTGTTCCAGTGAAATACACGTAAGTATGTGTTTCTGAATGTGGGTGAGGCTCCAAAAGTTTGAAAGCCAGTGCTTTTCAGAACAGAAGCTGGCAAAGAAGGGGAAGTATGTTTAGGTTTTAAAATACATAAAGACTCACCTTTGTAGTGTTTGGGGGTACATCTGGAGAATGCAAGCTTGAACCCCTCACTCCCTTGGGCTCCTGAAAAAAAAAAAATCTAACTTAGAAACAGCCTCTCAGAATCTAACCTGTCTGTTCTTTAACTTCTTGGAAATGTCAGGTGGATTGTTACCAATTCCTGGATGGTCTGAATCCCAGAAGAAATTTGTTTTTGTTTCTGTCGTTCCTGTCCTAGGAGACTGCTCATCACCAGAAACTGCCAGAGTGGACTGACCTTTTGAATGAGGATTAGAAAGTAGGTACACTGGAAAGGCAAGACCAGAAAGTCTGGGGTGTGTTCTGCAGCTGCACAGCCCAGCAATCACCTGCCTACTTGGCAAAAACAAAGCTCTATTAAATTTTGAAGGAAGAGAATAATGCTGGCCTTATTCACATATTAATATGATTTATTTAAAAACCCTGATCCCATTGCCTCAGAAAGACTTATAATGCTCTATCTCTTGGAACATTGACAATGAGAGCTCACATTTCCCCCTCTGGCCTTCTGAGTGATCTTTTCTGGAGCCTGTGGGAGCCCACTCTACTTGATACCCTATACATTACATAGTAACATGGAAACCTTGATTTCTGACTTAGGCTAATTTAATTAAAAATTAAAAGAAAAAACTCCTGGCTTAATGAAAATTCCTCCGGATGGCCACCCAAATTTGCCGAAACCCTGAAAACTTGATTAGTCCCCTAAAAAATAGTATTGATTACTTACAAATGTCCTTGGAAGTTCAATTTCAAAATTCTTTCCTCAGGTTAAACAAAAAATCATCTCTGACTGAAATATATACATCTGCTTCTTCTAAATTATCAACATTTCCACAGGCAGGAACTTCTCGCTTCCATGGGGGTAGATATTAACTGAATTTTGGAAGTAATTTTTCTCAGGGCATTTGGATGGATGAGATCATTCCAAAATGCTTTGGCCCTGAGCTTTTTATGCAGAGTTTTAAAAATGTGATGACTGACAGTTTCATTCAGATTGTTTGTATGTATTCTTCCTTTGTCCCTTCAGTTTCTCCATGAGGTACTGTAATTATGAATAGTGGCCTACTGCTAACTGCCTACATAAATCCCAAATGACATCAATCCCTAGATCATATTGCCTAGAGGATTTAGACCCCTGCACCCAGGGACATCTTCACCCAAATCTGCAGGGGCACCTTAAATTCAACAAATACAAACCTGAGACAATCATCTTCCCTCCTCAAACCTCTGTGTTCTCCAGATGAATGTCTGTCCTGGGAAATGGTCTAAACCTTTACTTGTTTACTTCCCTTCTTAAGTTAGCAGGCTAGAAGTGATCTTGAGGTCTCCCTTATCATCAGCTTTCATGGTAGAGTTTTATCAGTTCTTCTTCAGAAATGTCTCTCCCATCTGGAACCACCTAGCAAGGCCTGGCCCATTATCTTTCACCTGGATTACAACCTGGCCTTCCTCTTTCTGCTAGTTTCTCCCTGCTTCTGTGTTATCTTCCTAGCAAACAAACAAACATATTCCTGAAGCTCCTCTGTGTGAGTCTTCCCTGTAGGACAATCCCCATTATCTCCTTAGGGAAGACAAATGCCTTTCCAAATTGGCCTCTTGCTGGCTGCCCTTTTCTCTGTCCCTCCCAAACTGGGCCTTCAGCCACACTGAATTTCCTTGCACTCCAGCACTTCTCAGCCTGTGGGTTACAACCCCTTTGGGGGTCACCTAAGAACAACCTGCATATCAGATATTTATATTATAATTCATAACAGTAGCAAAACTACAGTTATGATGTAGCAACGAAAATTATTTTATGGTTGGGTGTCACCACAACATGAGGAACTTTATTAAGGGGTTGCAGCTTTAGGAAGGTTGAGAACCACTGATCCAGTCCCTTCAGGTGAAAGGTGTTTTCATGTTCTCTGACTTTATAATGCTCTTTCTCTTAGAATGGCCATATCTTGTGCCCCAGGAAAACATCTTTTTATTCTTCAAGACTAAACTCCAACACCACCTCCTCGGGGAACTTTTTGCAATTATTCCACTTAGTTAGTCTGTTGCTCCATTTCTCTAAGGCAGCATTTTTCACATAGTGACATAATTGATAGAATCAGGTGTACCTGCCCAAATAAACTTGCCCTACCCAGGCAGGATCAGGTTCATGGCCCGCCCAGGAAAGGTCAGACTCATGTCGCTCCCAGGAAATAGGAATGCCACCAATCCTGGCTGCCCTAACCCTTTAAATCCCTGTCTGCCATAGCCCACGTGTGGATTTCTCCCTGGTCAGGAATCTCACCCCACCTGCACTGTAGGTGGAATAAAAGCCACTTTAATCGCATGAATTGGATCTCCATTTTCTTTTCGTCATGAGTCTCGGAATGATTTTATCCTTGGGTCCGAAACCTTTCAATAATCATCTGCTAACAGGTGTGGTCCTTCTCAGGGCTGGTCTTCAACTGTGTCCGTATCTTCTCACCCTAGCTGTAAGGTAGAGTTGCTCTTCCTGGTTTTCTTGTGGTCCATCCAACAACCAGTTCTGGACAACAAATTGAGGACTGAAGAGTTGAGCGTCATTTCTAGAATGGCACATTTACTCGCTATGCAAGACTCTTGAGACACCTTTTTTCTTTTAACATGGTGACTCCCAATGGTAGAGATGGTTACTGCTCCATGAACCTAGGTTCCTGCTGACCCACAATGAACATGTAACATGAGCAAGAACCTTGGCTAATTTTGGCCAGTGAGATACTGCAGCATAACCTGGCCCATCTTTCCTGATGCAGGCTGGGTCAACCCCATGTGATAGCAGGCTCCTCATCAGGGCTCACTGTATTACCTTGGTATCCCTATTGTCTTGCAAATATGCACTTGGTAAGGGTTCAGTGAAATGTTCATTGAATGCACACAGCAATAAGGTATTTATTATCAGAGAGATAAATAGAAAGCCATAACAAAAATGCAGTGTTTCCATGTCTGTTAGAAATAATGGTCACTTGAGAAATGTACTTAAATAATTAAAACTGCTCCTTTGATAAGAGTTTTCATTGCAGTTTTGTATTCTGGCTTTGGACCTTGCATTGGAGGGTTGTTTGTTAAACAAAATAGTATAACAATAACATGTTTCAATTATAAATCTCTGTCCAGTCTGATGATTGATCCTAATGGACCCTCAGAGCTTTTTCAAACATTTCTAGCTTTTTAGAAAACAGCTCTCAACATGGTGCACTGTCTTGATTAGGCAAGACCCTGGTTGGCCAAAAGGCTGTAAGCTCGCCTTGTTATCCCTACAGAAGTTTAAAAACTAGCTGTTTTGAAGCAATTTGTTACTGAGACATTTTTTCAGAGATGGAAAATGACATGGAGCTGCCCTTGAGCCAGCTGTTTGCTTCTGAAAGTGACCAAAACTCTGTCAGAGCCCCACACATAAGCTAAGCACTTGCGTTTGGAGCCTGCTTCCTCTGCCTTCCTGGCAGAGGCTCAGCATTAGGAAATTGTGACTAATGGCAAGGAAGAAGAGCCCTTCAGGCCTATCTAGCTGGGAGAGCTTCAAGGAGCCAGAGAAAAGTAAAATATGGCTTGATTAACTGAGATAAGCTAGAAAGGAGCAAAGGGGACAGTCCTTTAAAAGGGGACAAGCACAGACGAAAGGGACTCCTGAAAGGACCCATGGTTATTCTTTTATTGTCTTGGAGCATATACAACTTGTGCTTCTCCAAACCTCCAGGCAAGAGATTCCAAAGCCTTTGTAAGCTATGAAACTTCTCCCAGTATGACGTCTTTCTATAAGAACAGGCAAGAGAAGCAGTAAACTTAGTGAAAGAGGAATTGGCCTTGGAATCAGGTCCACCTGGCTGGCAGTCAACTTCCAGAGTCAACCATGTACCTGCTGTGACATGGGGCAAGGGGCTTCCCCTCACTGCCTCTCAGCTTCCTCACCTATAAAATGTTATGTTCCCTACAGCAAAGTGTTGTGAAGATTCAACGACGCAATGCCTCTAAAGCTCTTACTATTCTCACTGAGCATATACTAAATTCTCTAATAAGTGTCAGTGGTTATCTAGTTCTGAAATAAGTGTTAGGAAGCCCACTACATAAAAATCCTAGTCTGCTCAGGACAAACAAGAGAGGAGAGGTTCATGCCATGGGGAACAGGGGTATTAAAGGTATTAAAGGTAAATGATCATTTTTGTGCCTACTTGGACTTCTATTTTATATAAGGAAACTGTCTCATAAGGCGACTTTTTGGTCCAGTTGTCTTTGTAGAAGGCAGCAGCGGTGGCAGCAGCAGCAGCTCAGAATTGTAAGCTTTCTGCTGACAGTGACAACCTGGTAATTGAACAAAGCCTACAGTCTTTGCTGTGGCAAAGCAGAGGCCCAGGAGTTGTTGTTTTTTTAAAGACTGTGTTTGAGCTTTGTCAGCTGGCTGGGCTGAAGTTTATCCTGTGTCCACTTCCCTTATCAGCTGCCCATGGCAGGCACACGCTTCTTTGCTCAGTGAATGGCAGGACTTTAGGACTCCCTGTTGACAGAGCTAATCCATCTTTCTGTTGCTTCCATCTTGAAATAACTTTAGAGCAGATTGTGGGGGAAAATGGAAGCAGCCATGATGGCTGGGAAGTTTTCCCAGGTAGGGAGAACTTACTTCTGACAGCATTTTCCTTATAGGAACTCCAGTGAAGATAGATAAGCTAAGGAGGTGGCCTGAAACATCTGTCCCATTTATGGGGGGAGTGGAAGCCCAGTGTGCCCCACTCATTATTCTCTTAATATACTATTTTTACAGGAGGCTTCACAGACAGCAGAGCCCCTGACAAAGTCAAGACATTCTGAATCCCTCTCAACCTTGTGGAGCTATAGTTGTCCACTTCACCCACTGTCATGAGAGCAAAAATGGAATGACTGCCTGGCCCTAAGAGGAGGCCCTGGCACTGCCTCCACCTCAGGGCTCCAACACCTGCCAGGCTTTGGGCAAGTCATTTCCATGTTGTCATTTCCATGTGGTCAGCCTTATGTTTTAGGGAACTATTTTCCTTTGACAACAGGAAGCAAGGAGGAGGGGAGACATGTTTCTTAACATTAATTCTGCCTCTCTAGAGGTGGAGCATCATCTATATTAAATGTCCCAAGTTCATGAGAAACCAAATCATTTAAAAGTTGACCAGAGGAGAACAATTCAAAATGGCGGCTGAGTAACAGCTTCCCTGCAACAGGGCATGGTTAGTGTGGGGAGATAAGACTCCAGGCATCTCTGGCTGGTGGGATCTGCCTATAATCATCCCTTTGAGGATACACCCTTTGAGGTGTCCCTTCTGGACACCAAGAGGAGGATAAAAACTAGGAAAACTGACTGGCAAGTGATTGCATGTGTTCGATCAACCTAATCCCGCCGTCAACCGTAAGTACAAGCACCAGTGAGACTGCAAATTGGAAAGACCTTACCTGTTTTTGGATTTGGCACTCTGTTGGCACTGTGTTTTTGGACTTGGCACTCTGTTGACTGCCTTGGGAAGAGCTTGAGCAGGAGTACGGAGAACTTTGGGCATTGTCTAGGGCCCCAGACTGAGCAGCTGAGCCGGACGGAGCTAATTGTGTTCAGCTGTGGGCTGCAGGGAGCCATTGTGAGAGAACTGCCCTAGCAAGCTATGCCCTCAGGGTCTCAGAGCAAGGATCGAGCGGGAGCTAGTAACCTAGTGACTGAGCAGCCTAAAGGTGGGGACTGAGCTGCCTTACAGTCTTAATCCTCAGGGGAAGAGTAAGACTGGTTTTGCACACTGGAGCCTCAGGCTGTTGCCCTGGGTAGAGTTCCAGGGCATCACAGCTCACAGCAAACTCAAACTCCTGGGCTTGGCGCCACCCAGACCTCAATGAGAGCTGCGCTGCGACCCCCAACCTGTGACCTAAGCCTACCGGGACTACGCATGCCCTGACCAGGAACTGCGGAAGCTGTGCAACCCTGTGTCCTCCATCCTGTACCCTCCCTGCCTCCACATTGGCCTGCTCATCTGGCCAGGGACTCCGGTAGCCACATACCTTCTGGAGCCCTCCCTGTCTCTGTGCAGAGCCCTTCTCCTGGGCAGAGACTACTGGGGCATTGGGCTCTCTGTGCCAAAGTCACTGGGCACCAGGAACTCCCAGAATCGTGAGCATCACCCCCAAACTGTTGCTGGATCCAGGTGTGTCACACCCCGGAGATGCTTCCACAACCAGAAGTGCCTGGCTAGGGCGGCCCCAGAGGAAATACACAGGGTCACTCTTGACAAAGATCCAGCAACAAGAGAGGGATCCAGCTGGGGTCTAATCTTGGAGAGACACCTCCCCAACTCTATGGACAGCCAGAGGCAATGGTGAAAAACAATGATGAGGTGAAATCATGAGGTGAAATCAACAGAAAAACTCTGGCAATATGAATAATCAGAGTAGATCAACTCCCCCAAGGATCAATGGGGCAGACACAGCACAAGATCCCATGTACAAACAAATAGCTGAGATGTCAGAAATAGAATTCAGAATTGGAATAGCAAATAAGATCATATTAGAATTCCAACCAGTAACCCAAAAGATATCTCAAGAATTCAATGAATTCAAAGACCAAACGACTAAAGATTTTAACAAATTGAGACAAGAAGTTGCAGCCCTCAAAGATCTGAGAAACACAGTAGAATCCCTTAGTAACAGTATGGAGCAAGCAGAAGAAAGGATTTCTGACATTGAAGACAAAGCTTTCGAACGCTCCAAAACTCTCAAAAGGAAAAGAAATGGAGAGCAAAAACAGATCACTCTCTCAGAGAGCTCTGGGACAATTCAAAGAAAACCAATATTCATCTTATAGGGATCCCCGAAAGTGACGAAGTGGCTTCACAAGGCACAGAGTCTCTTCTCCATGAGATTGTGAAGGAGAACTTTCCAGACATGACAAGAGATTCTGAAACTCAGATTGCAGACAATTTCAGAACTCCGGCATGACTCAACCCAAATAAGACATCCCCCAGGCACATCATAATCAATTTCACTGAAGTTAATATGAAGGAGAAAATTCTAAAAGCAGCCAGACAAAAGGAAACCATCATCTACAAGGAGAAGAATAATAGAATAACTTCAGATCTCTCTGCTGAAACCTTTCAAGCTAGAAGAGGATGGTCATCGACTTTTAAACTCCTAAAACAAAATAACTTTCAACCCAGGATACTGTGCCCAGATAAACTGAGTTTTGTTTATGATGGAGAAATTAAATACTTCAATGACATTTACATGTTGAAGAAATTTGCCATAATTAAACCAGCTCTCCAGGATATTCCCAGACATATCCTCCATAAACACCTGCGTAATCCTCCACCACAAAAGTAAACCCACCCAGAAAATTTTGATCAAATTCCAACTTCCACAGTTGCAAAAGGATTAAAAATATCCACTGGACTCTCCAAAGGTGTATCAATATTCTCAATTAATGTGAATGGTTTAAACTGTCCCCTAAAGAGGCAGAGGTTGGCTGACTGGATACAAAAACTCAAGCCAGATATCTGCTTCATACAAGAATCTCATCTTACCTAAAAAGACAAATATAGACTCAAGGTGAAGGGATGGTCATCTATACTCCAGGCAAATGGAAAGTAGAAAAAAGCAGGAGTTGCAATTCTATTCACAGATGTAATAGCCTTTAAACCAACCAAAATAAGGAAGGATAAGGATGGACATTTCATATTTTTTAAAGGAAATACTCAATATGATGAGATTTTAATTATTAATATTTATGCACCCATCTAGAATGCACCTCAATTTATAAGAGCCATTTGATTTCCTCCAGTTCCATAGTAGTTGGAGATTTTAACACCCCTTTACAGTGCTGGATAGATCCTCCAAAAAGAAGCTAAGCAAAGAAATCTTAGACTTAAATTTAACTATTCAACATCTGCACTTAACAGACATCTACAGAAAATTTCATCCCAACAAAACTGAATACACATTCTTCTCAGCAGCCCACAAAACATATTCCAAAATCAACCACATCCTAGGTCACAAACCTAACCTCAGCAAATTAAAAAAAAAATAGAAATTATTCCTTGCATCTTCTCAGACCATCATGGAATAAAAGTTCAACTCAATAACAACAGGAACCTGCCTACGCATACAAAAACATGGAAGCTAAACAATCTTATGCTGAAGGATGGAAGGGTTATAGACAAGATTAAGAAGGAAATCACCAAATTTTTGGAACAAAACAACAATCAAGACACGAATTACCAGAACCTCTGGGATACTGCAAAGGCAGTCCTAAGAGGGAAATTTATAGCACTGCAAGCCTTCCTCAAGAAAAC